>OY743226.1:48842782-49017782 GCA_963555765.1 Orthonevra nobilis
GAAAATCAGGAAAAAAAGTGAATTTCAAAATCATGGGCTATAGTCCACAAAAAAGTATGAAAAAAGGGTGATTTTTGCCTGTAGATTTTTTCTCGATAATTCCTTCAAATATAGTTTGTTTTTCTTAAATTCACTAAATATATGCTCAGTTTGAAGCCTTTGTAAGGACAAATAGATCAGTTAAGATGAAACTCAAATCAGAAAAAAGTGCATTTCAACATCATGGGCTATAGTCCACAAAAAAGTATGAAAAAAGGGTGATTTTTGCCTCTAGCTTTTTTCTCGATAATTCCTTCAAATATAGGTTGTTTTTCTTAAATTCTCTATATATATGCTCAGTTTGAAGCCTTTGTAAGGACCAATCGATCACTTAAGATGAAACTCAAAATCAGAAAAAAAGTGCATTTCAACATCATAGGCTATAGTCCACGAAAAAGTATGAAAAAAGGGTGATTTTTGCCTCTAGCTTTTTTCTCGATAATTCCTTCAAATATAGATTGTTTTTCTTAAATTCACTATATATATACTCAGTTTGAAGCCTTTGTAAGGATCAATAGACCAGTTTATAAAAAATTGAAAATCAGGAAAAAAAGTGAATTTCAAAATCATGGGCTATAGTCCACAAAAAAGTATGAAAAAAGGGTGATTTTTGCCTCTAGCTTTTTTCTCGATAATTCCTTCAAATATAGATTGTTTTTCTTAAATTAACTATATATATACTTAGTTTGAAGCCTTTGTAAGGATCAATAGACCAGTTTATAAAAAATTGAAAATCAGGAAAAAAAGTGAATTTCAAAATCATGGGCTATAGTCCACAAAAAAGTATGAAAAAAGGGTGATTTTTGCCTCTAGCTTTTTTCTCGATAATTCCTTCAAATATAGATTGTTTTTCTTAAATTCACTATATATATGTTCAGTTTGAAGCCTTTGTAAGGACCAATAGATCAGTTAAGATGAAACTCAAAATCAGAAAAAAAGTGCATTTCAACATCATGGGCTATAGTCCAGAAAAAAGTATGAAAAAAGGGTGATTTTTGCCTCTAGCTTTTTTCTCGATAATTCCTTCAAATATAGGTTGTTTTTCTTAAATTCACTATATATATATTCAGTTTGAAGCCTTTGTAAGGATCAATAGACCAGTTTATAAAAAATTGAAAATCAGGAAAAAAAGTGAATTTCAAAATCATGGGCTATAGTCCACAAAAAAGTATGAAAAAAGGGTGATTTTTGCCTCTAGCTTTTTTCTCGATAATTCCTTCAAATATAGATTGTTTTTCTTAAATTCACTATATATATACTCAGTTTGAAGCCTTTGTAAGGATCAATAGACCAGTTTATAAAAAATTGAAAATCAGGAAAAAAAGTGAATTTCAAAATCATGGGCTATAGTCCACAAAAAAGTATGAAAAAAGGGTGATTTTTGCCTCTAGCTTTTTTCTCGATAATTCCTTCAAATATAGATTGTTTTTCTTAAATTAACTATATATATACTTAGTTTGAAGCCTTTGTAAGGATCAATAGACCAGTTTATAAAAAATTGAAAATCAGGAAAAAAAGTGAATTTCAAAATCATGGGCTATAGTCCACAAAAAAGTATGAAAAAAGGGTGATTTTTGCCTCTAGCTTTTTTCTCGATAATTCCTTCAAATATAGGTTGTTTTTCTTAAATTCACTAAATATATGCTCAGTTTGAAGCCTTTGTAAGGACAAATAGATCAGTTAAGATGAAACTCAAATCAGAAAAAAAGTGCATTTCAACATCATGGGCTATAGTCCACAAAAAGTATGAAAAAAGGGTGATTTTTGCCTCTAGCTTTTTTCTCGATAAATCCTTCAAATATAGGTTGTTTTTCTTAAATTCACTATATATATGCTCAGTTTGAAGCCTTTGTAAGGACCAATAGATCACTTAAGATGAAACTCAAAATCAGAAAAAAAGTGCATTTCAACATCATGGGCTATAATCCACAAAAAAGTATGAAAAAAGGGTGATTTTTGCCTCTAGCTTTTTTCTCGATAATTCCTTCAAATACAGGTTGTTTTTCTTAAATTCACTAAATATATGCTCAGTTTGAAGCCTTTGTAAGGACAAATAGATCAGTTAAGATGAAACTCAAATCAGAAAAAAAGTGCATTTCAACATCATGGGCTGTCCACAAAAAAGTATGAAAAAAGGCGATTTTTGCCTCTAGCTTTTTTCTCGATAATTCCTTCAAATATAGATTGTTTTTCTTAAATTCACTATATATATACTCAGTTTGAAGCCTTTGTAAGGATCAATAGACCAGTTTATACAAAATTGAAAATCAGGAAAAAAAGTGAATTTCAAAATCATGGGCTAACGTCCACAAAAAAGTATGAAAAAAGGTGATTTTTGCCTCTAGCTTTTTTCTCGATAATTCGCTCAAATATAGGTTGTTTTTCTTAAATTCACTATATATATGCTCAGTTTGAAGCCTTTGTAAGGATCAATAGACCAGTTTATAAAAAATTGAAAATCAGAAAAAAGTGCATTTCAACATCATGGGCTATAATCCACAAAAAAGTATGAAAAAAGGGTGATTTTTGCCTCTAGCTTTTTTCTCGATAATTCCTTCAAATATTGGTTGTTTTTCTTAAATTCACTATATATATGCTCAGTTTGAAGCCTTTGTAAGGATCAATAGACCAGTTTATAAAAAATTGAAAATCAGAAAAAAAGTGAATTTCAAAATCATGGTCCACAAAAAAGTATGAAAAAAGGCGATTTTTGCCTCTAGCTTTTTTCTCGATAATTCCTTCAAATATAGGTTGTTTTTCTTAAATTCACTATATATATGCTCAGTTTGAAGCCTTTGTAGGGACAAATAGATCAGTTAAGATGAAACTCAAAATCAGAAAATAAGTGCATTTCAACATCATGGGCTATAGTCCAGAAAAAAGTATGAAAAAAGGGTGATTTTTGCCTCAATTTTTTCTTGATAATTCCTTCAAATATAGGTTGTTTTTCTTAAATTCACTATATATATGCTCAGTTTGAAGCCTTTGTAAGGACCAATAGATCAGTTAAGATGAAACTCAAAATCAGAAAAAAAAGTGCATTTCAACATCATGGGCTATAGTCCAGAAAAAAGTATGAAAAAAGAGTGATTTTTGCCTCTAGCCTTTTTCTCGATAATTCCTTCAAATATAGGTTGTTTTTCTTAAATTCACTAAATATATGCTCAGTTTGAAGCCTTTGTAAGGACAAATAGATCAGTTAAGATGAAACTCAAATCAGAAAAAAAGTGCATTTCAACATCATGGGCTATAGTCCACAAAAAAGTATGAAAAAAGGGTGATTTTTGCCTCTAGCTTTTTTCTCGATAAATCCTTCAAATATAGGTTGTTTTTCTTAAATTCACTATATATATGCTCAGTTTGAAGCCTTTGTAAGGACCAATAGATCACTTAAGATGAAACTCAAAATCAGAAAAAAAGTGCATTTCAACATCATGGGCTATAATCCACAAAAAAGTATGAAAAAAGGGTGATTTTTGCCTCTAGCTTTTTTCTCGATAATTCCTTCAAATACAGGTTGTTTTTCTTAAATTCACTAAATATATGCTCAGTTTGAAGCCTTTGTAAGGACAAATAGATCAGTTAAGATGAAACTCAAATCAGAAAAAAAGTGCATTTCAACATCATGGGCTGTCCACAAAAAAGTATGAAAAAAGGCGATTTTTTGCCTCTAGCTTTTTTCTCGATAATTCCTTCAAATATAGATTGTTTTTCTTAAATTCACTATATATATACTCAGTTTGAAGCCTTTGTAAGGATCAATAGACCAGTTTATACAAAATTGAAAATCAGGAAAAAAAGTGAATTTCAAAATCATGGGCTAACGTCCACAAAAAAGTATGAAAAAAGGCGATTTTTGCCTCTAGCTTTTTTCTCGATAATTCCCTCAAATATAGGTTGTTTTTCTTAAATTCACTATATATATGCTCAGTTTGAAGCCTTTGTAAGGATCAATAGACCAGTTTATAAAAAATTGAAAATCAGAAAAAAGTGCATTTCAACATCATGGGCTATAATCCACAAAAAAGTATGAAAAAAGGGTGATTTTTGCCTCTAACTTTTTTCTCGATAATTCCTTCAAATATTGGTTGTTTTTCTTAAATTCACTATATATATGCTCAGTTTGAAGCCTTTGTAAGGACCAATAGATCAGTTTAGATGAAACTCAAAATCAGAAAAAAGTGCATTTCAACATCATCCACAAAAAAGTATGAAAAAAGGGTGATTTTTGCATCTAGCTTTTTTCTCGATAATTCCTTCAAATATTGGTTGTTTTTCTTAAATTCACTATATATATGCTCAGTTTGAAGCCTTTGTAAGGATCAATAGACCAGTTTATAAAAAATTGAAAATCAGAAAAAAAGTGAATTTCAAAATCATGGTCCACAAAAAAGTATGAAAAAAGGCGATTTTTGCCTCTAGCTTTTTTCTCGATAATTCCTTCAAATATAGGTTGTTTTTCTTAAATTCACTATATATATGCTCAGTTTGAAGCCTTTGTAGGGACAAATAGATCAGTTAAGATGAAACTCAAAATCAGAAAAAAAGTGCATTTCAACATCATGGGCTATAGTCAAGAAAAAAGTATGAAAAAAGAGTGATTTTTGCCTCTAGCTTTTTTCTCGATAATTCCTTCAAATATATGTTGTTTTTCTTAAATTCACTATATATATACTCAGTTTGAAGCCTTTGTAAGGATCAATAGACCAGTTTATAAAAAATTGAAAATCAGGAAAAAAAGTGAATTTCAAAATCATGGGCTATAGTCCACAAAAAAGTATGAAAAAAGGGTGATTTTTGCCTCTAGCTTTTTTCTCGATAATTCCTTCAAATATAGGTTGTTTTTCTTAAATTCACTATATATATGCTCAGTTTGAAGCCTTTGTAAGGACCAATAGATCACTTAAGATGAAACTCAAAATCAGAAAAAAAGTGCATTTCAACATCATGGGCTATAATCCACAAAAAAGTATGAAAAAAGGGTGATTTTTGCCTCTAGCTTTTTTCTCGATAATTCCTTCAAATACAGGTTGTTTTTCTTAAATTCACTATATATATACTCAGTTTGAAGCCTTTGTAAGGATCAATAGACCAGTTTATAAAAAATTGAAAATCAGGAAAAAAGTGAATTTCAAAATCATGGGCTATGGTCCACAAAAAAGTATGAAAAAAGGGTGATTTTTGCCTCTAGCTTTTTTCTCGATAATTCCTTCATATATAGGTTGTTTTTCTTAAATTCACTAAATATATGCTCAGTTTGAAGCCTTTGTAAGGACAAATAGATCAGTTAAGATGAAACTCAAATCAGAAAAAAAGTGCATTTCAACATCATGGGCTATAGTCCACAAAAAAGTATGAAAAAAGGGTGATTTTTGCCTCTAGCTTTTTTCTCGATAATTCCTTCAAATATAGGTTGTTTTTCTTAAATTCTCTATGTATATGCTCAGTTTGAAGCCTTTGTAAGGACCAATAGATCACTTAAGATGAAACTCAAAATCAGAAAAAAAGTCCATTTCAACATCATGGGCTATAATCCACAAAAAAGTATGAAAAAAGGGTGATTTTTGCCTCTAGCTTTTTTCTCGATAATTCCTTCAAATACAGGTTGTTTTTCTTAAATTCACTATATATATGCTCAGTTTGAAGCCTTTGTAAGGACCAATAGATCAGTTTAGATGAAACTCAAAATCAGAAAAAAAGTGCATTTCAACATCATAGGCTATAGTCCACAAAAAAGTATGAAAAAAGGGTGATTTTTGCCTCTAGCTTTTTTCTCGATAATGCCTTCAAATATAGATTGTTTTTCTTAAATTCACTATATATATACTCAGTTTGAAGCCTTTGTAAGGATCAATAGACCATTTTATAAAAAAATGAAAATCATTAAAAAAAGTGAATTTCAAAATCATGGGCTATAGTCCACAAAAAAGTATGAAAAAAGGCGATTTTTGCCTCTAGCTTTTTTCTCGATAATTCCTTCAAATATAGATTGTTTTTCTTAAATTCACTATATATATACTCAGTTTGAAGCCTTTGTAAGGATCAATAGACCAGTTTATAAAAAATTGAAAATCAGGAAAAAAAGTGAATTTCAAAATCATGGGCTATAGTCCACAAAAAAGTATGAAAAAAGGGTGATTTTTGCCTCTAGCTTTTTTCTCGATAATTCCTTCAAATATAGATTGTTTTTCTTAAATTCACTATATATATACTCAGTTTGAAGCCTTTGTAAGGATCAATAGACCAGTTTATAAAAAATTTAAAATCAGGAAAAAAAGTGAATTTCAAAATCATGGGCTATAGTCCACAAAAAAGTATGAAAAAAGGCGATTTTTGCCTCTAGCTTTTTTCTCGATAATTCCTTCAAATATAGGTTGTTTTTCTTAAATTCACTATATATATGCTCAGTTTGAAGCCTTTGTAAGGACCAATAGATCAGTTAAGATGAAACTCAAAATCAGAAAAAAAGTGCATTTCAACATCATGGGCTATAATCCACAAAAAAGTATGAAAAAAGAGTGATTTTTGCCTCTAGCTTTTTTCTCGATAATTCCTTCAAATACAGGTTGTTTTTCTTAAATTCCCTATATATATGCTCAGTTTGAAGCCTTTGTAAGGACCAATAGATCAGTTTAGATGAAACTCAAAATCAGAAAAAAAGTGCATTTCAACATCATAGGCTATAGTCCACAAAAAAGTATGAAAAAAGGGTGATATTTGCCTCTAGCTTTTTTCTTGATAATTCCTTCAAATATAGATTGTTTTTCTTAAATTCACTATATATATACTCAGTTTGAAGCCTTTGTAAGGACCAATAGATCAGTTTAGATGAAACTCAAAATCAGAAAAAAAGCGCATTTCAACATCATGGGCTATAGTCCACAAAAAAGTATGAAAAAAGGGTGATTTTTGCCTCTAGCTTTTTTGTCGATAATTCCTTCAAATATTGGTTGTTTTTCTTAAATTCACTATATATATGCTCAGTTTGAAGCCTTTGTAAGGATCAATAGACCAGTTTATAAAAAATTGAAAATCAGAAAAAAATGAATTTCAAAATCATGGGCTATAGTCCACAAAAAAGTATGAAAAAAGGCGATTTTTGCCTCCAGCTTTTTTCTCGATAATTCCTTCAAATATAGGTTGTTTTTCTTAAATTCACTATATATATGCTCAGTTTGAAGCCTTTGTAAGGACAAATAGATCAGTTAAGATGAAACTCAAAATCAGAAAATAAGTGCATTTCAACATCATGGGCTATAGTCCAGAAAAAAGTATGAAAAAAGGGTGATTTTTGCCTCTAGCTTTTTTCTTGATAATTCCTTCAAATATAGGTTGTTTTTTTTTAAATTCACTATATATATGCTCAGTTTGAAGCCTTTGTAAGGACCAATAGATCAGTTAAGATGAAACTCAAAATCAGAAAAAAAGTTCATTTCAACATCATGGGCTATAATCCACAAAAAAAGTATGAAAAAAGGGTGATTTTTGCCTCTAGCTTTTTTCTCGATAATTCCTTCAAATACAGGTTGTTTTTCTTAAATTCACTATATATATGCTCAGTTTGAAGCCTTTGTAAGGACCAATAGATCAGTTTAGATGAAACTCAAAATCAGAAAAAAAGTGCATTTCAACATCATAGGCTATAGTCCACAAAAAAGTATGAAAAAAGGGTGATTTTTGCTTCTAGCTTTTTTCTTGATAATTCCTTCAAATATAGGTTGTTTTTCTTAAATTCACTATATATATGCTCAGTTTGAAGCCTTTATAAGGACCAATAGATCACTTAAGATGAAACTCAAAATCAGAATAAAAGTGCATTTCAACATCATGGGCTATAATCCACAAAAAAGTATGAAAAAAGGGTGATTTTTGCCTCTAGCTTTTTTCTCGATAATTCCTTCAAATACAGGTTGTTTTTCTTAAATTCACTATATATATGCTCAGTTTGAAGCCTTTGTAAGGACCAATAGATCAGTTTAGATGAAACTCAAAATCAGAAAAAAAGTGCATTTCAACATCATAGGCTATAGTCCACAAAAAAGTATGAAAAAAGGGTGATTTTTGCCTCTAGCTTTTTTCTCGATAATTCCTTCAAATATAGATTGTTTTTCTTAAATTCACTATATATATACTCAGTTTGAAGCCTATGTAAGGATCAATAGACCAGTTTAAAAAAAATTGAAAATCAGGAAAAAAAGTGAATTTCAAAATCATGGGCTATAGTCCACAAAAAAGTATGAAAAAAGGCGATTTTTGAATCTAGCATTTTTCTCGATAATTCCTTCAAATATAGATTGTTTTTCTTAAATTCACTATATATATACTCAGTTTGAAGCCTTTGTAAGGATCAATAGACCAGTTTATAAAAGATTGAAAATTAGGAAAAAAAGTGAATTTCAAAATCATGGGCTATAGTCCACAAAAAAGTATGAAAAAAGGCGATTTTTGCCTCTAGCTTTTTTCTCGATAATTCCTTCAAATATAGATTGTTTTTCTTAAATTCACTATATATATGCTCAGTTTGAAGCCTTTGTAAGGACCAATAGATCAGTTAAGATGAAACTCAAAATCAGAAAAAAAGTGCATTTCAACATCATAGGCTATAGTCCACAAAAAAGTATGAAAAAAGGGTGATTTTTGCCTCTAGCTTTTTTCTCGATAATTCCTTCAAATATTGATTGTTTTTCTTAAATTCGCTATATATATACTCAGTTTGAAGCCTATGTAAGGATCAATAGAACAGTTTATAAAAAATTGAAAATCAGGAAAAAAAGTGAATTCCAAAATCATGGGCTATAGTCCACAAAAAAGTATGAAAAAAGGCGATTTTTGCCTCTAGCTTTTTTCTCGATAATTCCTTCAAATATAGATTGTTTTTCTTAAATTCACTATATATATACTTAGTTTGAAGCCTTTGTAAGGATCAATAGACCAGTTTATAAAAAATTGAAAATCAGGAAAAAAAGTGAATTTCAAAATCATGGGCTATAGTCTACAAAAAAGTATGAAAAAAGGCGATTTTTGCCTCTAGCTTTTTTCTCGATAATTCCTTCAAATATAGATTGTTTTTCTTAAATTCACTATATATATGCTCAGTTTGAAGCCTTTGTAAGGACCAATAGATCAGTTAAGATGAAACTCAAAATCAGAAAAAAAGTGCATTTCAACATCATGGGCTATAGTCCAGAAAAAAGTATGAAAAAAGGGTGATTTTTGCCTCTAGCTTTTTTCTCGATAATTCCTTCAAATATAGGTTGTTTTTCTTAAATTCACTATATATATACTCAGTTTGAAGCCTTTGTAAGGATCAATAGACCAGTTTATAAAAAATTGAAAATCAGGAAAAAAAGTGAATTTCAAAATCATGGGCTATAGTCCACAAAAAAGTATGAAAAAAGGGTGATTTTTGCCTCTAGCTTTTTTCTCGATAATTCCTTCAAATATAGGTTGTTTTTCTTAAATTCACTAAATATATGCTCAGTTTGAAGCCTTTGTAAGGACAAATAGATCAGTTAAGATGAAACTCAAATCAGAAAAAAAGTGCATTTCAACATCATGGGCTATAGTCCACAAAAAAGTATGAAAAAAGGGTGATTTTTGCCTCTAGCTTTTTTCTCGATAATTCCTTCAAATATGGGTTGTTTTTCTTAAATTCACTATATATATGCTCAGTTTGAAGCCTTTGTAAGGACCAATAGATCACTTAAGATGAAACTCAAAATCAGAAAAAAAGTGCATTTCAACATCATGGGCTATAATCCACAAAAAAGTATGAAAAAAGGGTGATTTTTGCCTCTAGCTTTTTTCTCGATAATTCCTTCAAATAAGGTTGTTTTTCTTAAATTCACTATATATATGCTCAGTTTGAAGCCTTTGTAAGGACCAATAGATCAGTTTAGATGAAACTCAAAATCAGAAAAAAGTGCATTTCAACATCATAGGCTATAGTCCACAAAAAAGTATGAAAAAAGGGTGATTTTTGCCTCTAGCTTTTTTCTCGATAATTCCTTCAAATACAGGTTGTTTTTCTTAAATTCACTAAATATATGCTCAGTTTGAAGCCTTTGAAAGGACAAATAGATCAGTTAAGATGAAACTCAAATCAGAAAAAAGTGCATTTCAACATCATGGGCTATAGTCCACAAATAAGTATGAAAAAAGGGTGATTTTTGCCTCTAGCTTTTTTCTCGATAATTCCTTCAAATATAGATTGTTTTTCTTAAATTCACTATATATATACTCAGTTTGAAGCCTTTGTAAGGATCAATAGACCAGTTTATAAAAAATTGAAAATCAGGAAAAAAAGTGAATTTCAAAATCATGGGCTATAGCCCACAAAAAAGTATGAAAAAAGGGTGATTTTTGCCTCTAGCTTTTTTCTCGATAATTCCTTCAAATATAGATTGTTTTTCTTAAATTCACTATATATATGCTCAGTTTGAAGCCTTTGTAAGGACCAATAGATCAGTTAAGATGAAACTCAAAATCAGAAAAAAAGTGCATTTCAACATCATGGGCTATAGTCCAGAAAAAAGTATGAAAAAAGGGTGATTTTTGCCTCTAGCTTTTTTCTCGATAATTCCTTCAAATATAGGTTGTTTTTCTTAAATTCACTATATATATACTCAGTTTGAAGCCTTTGTAAGGATCAATAGACCAGTTTATAAAAAATTTAAAATCAGGAAAAAAAGTGAATTTCAAAATCATGGGCTATAGTCCACAAAAAAGTATGAAAAAGGGTGATTTTTGCCTCTAGCTTTTTTCTCGATAATTCCTTCAAATATAGGTTGTTTTTCTTAAATTCACTAAATATATGCTCAGTTTGAAGCCTTTGAAAGGACAAATAGATCAGTTAAGATGAAACTCAAATCAGAAAAAAGTGCATTTCAACATCATGGGCTATAGTCCACAAATAAGTATGAAAAAAGGGTGATTTTTGCCTCTAGCTTTTTTCTCGATAATTCCTTCAAATATAGATTGTTTTCCTTAAATTCACTATATATATACTCAGTTTGAAGCCTTTGTAAGGATCAATAGACCAGTTTATAAAAAATTGAAAATCAGGAAAAAAAGTGAATTTCAAAATCATGGGCTATAGCCCACAAAAAAGTATGAAAAAAGGGTGATTTTTGCCTCTAGCTTTTTTCTCGATAATTCCTTCAAATATAGATTGTTTTTCTTAAATTCACTATATATATGCTCAGTTTGAAGCCTTTGTAAGGACCAATAGATCAGTTAAGATGAAACTCAAAATCAGAAAAAAAGTGCATTTCAACATCATGGGCTATAGTCCAGAAAAAAGTATGAAAAAAGGGTGATTTTTGCCTCTAGCTTTTTTCTCGATAATTCCTTCAAATATAGGTTGTTTTTCTTAAATTCACTATATATATACTCAGTTTGAAGCCTTTGTAAGGATCAATAGACCAGTTTAAAAAAAATTGAAAATCAGGAAAAAAAGTGAATTTCAAAATCATGGGCTATAGTCCACAAAAAAGTATGAAAAAAGGCGATTTTTGAATCTAGCATTTTTCTCGATAATTCCTTCAAATATAGATTGTTTTTCTTAAATTCACTATATATATACTCAGTTTGAAGCCTTTGTAAGGATCAATAGACCAGTTTATAAAAGATTGAAAATTAGGAAAAAAAGTGAATTTCAAAATCATGGGCTATAGTCCACAAAAAAGTATGAAAAAAGGCGATTTTTGCCTCTAGCTTTTTTCTCGATAATTCCTTCAAATATAGATTGTTTTTCTTAAATTCACTATATATATGCTCAGTTTGAAGCCTTTGTAAGGACCAATAGATCAGTTAAGATGAAACTCAAAATCAGAAAAAAAGTGCATTTCAACATCATAGGCTATAGTCCACAAAAAAGTATGAAAAAAGGGTGATTTTTGCCTCTAGCTTTTTTCTCGATAATTCCTTCAAATATTGATTGTTTTTCTTAAATTCGCTATATATATACTCAGTTTGAAGCCTATGTAAGGATCAATAGAACAGTTTATAAAAAATTGAAAATCAGGAAAAAAAGTGAATTCCAAAATCATGGGCTATAGTCCACAAAAAAGTATGAAAAAAGGCGATTTTTGCCTCTAGCTTTTTTCTCGATAATTCCTTCAAATATAGGTTGTTTTTCTTAAATTCACTATATATATACTCAGTTTGAAGCCTTTGTAAGGATCAATAGACCAGTTTATAAAAAATTTAAAATCAGGAAAAAAAGTGAATTTCAACATCATGGGCTATAGTCCAGAAAAAAGTATGAAAAAAGGGTGATTTTTGCCTCTAGCTTTTTTCTCGATAATTCCTTCAAATATAGGTTGTTTTTCTTAAATTCACTATATATATACTCAGTTTGAAGCCTTTGTAAGGATCAATAGACCAGTTTATAAAAAATTTAAAATCAGGAAAAAAAGTGAATTTCAAAATCATGGGCTATAGTCCACAAAAAAGTATGAAAAAGGGTGATTTTTGCCTCTAGCTTTTTTCTCGATAATTCCTTCAAATATAGATTGTTTTTCTTAAATTCACTATATATATACTCAGTTTGAAGCCTTTGTAAGGATCAATAGTCCAGTTTATAAAAAATTGAAAATCAGGAAAAAAAGTGAATTTCAAAATCATGGGCTATAGTCCACAAAAAAGTATGAAAAAAGGGTGATTTTTGCCTCTAGCTTTTTTCTCGATAATTCCTTCAAATACAGGTTGTTTTTCTTAAATTCACTATATATATGCTCAGTTTGAAGCCTTTGTAAGGACCAATAGATCAGTTTAGATGAAACTCAAAATCAGAAAAAAAGTGCATATCAACATCATAGGCTATAGTCCACAAAAAAGTATGAAAAAAGGGTGATATTTGCCTCTTGCTTTTTTCTTGATAATTCCTTCAAATATAGATTGTTTTTCTTGAATTCACTATATATATACTCAGTTTGAAGCCTTTGTAAGGACCAATAGATCAGTTTAGATGAAACTCAAAATCAGAAAAAAAGTGCATTTCAACATCATGGGCTATAGTCCACAAAAAAGTATGAAAAAAGGCGATTTTTGCCTCTAGCTTTTTTCTCGATAATTCCTTCAAATATAGGTTGTTTTTCTTAAATTTACTATATATTTGCTCAGTTTGAAGCCTTTGTAAGGATCAATAGACCAGTTTATAAAAAATTGAAAATCAGGAAAAAAAGTGAATATCAAAATCATGGGCTATAATCCACAAAAAAGTATGAAAAAAGGGTGATTTTTGCCTCTAGCTTTTTTCTCGATAATTCCTTCAAATATTGGTTGTTTTTCTTAAATTCACTATATATATGTTCAGTTTGAAGCCTTTGTAAGGACCAATAGATCAGTTTAGATGAAACTCAAAATCAGAAAAAAGTGCATTTCAACATCATCCACAAAAAAGTATGAAAAAAGGGTGATTTTTGCCTCTAGCTTTTTTCTCGATAATTCCTTCAAATATTGGTTGTTTTTCTTAAATTCAATATATATATGCTCAGTTTGAAGCCTTTGTAAGGATCAATAGACCAGTTTATAAAAAATTGAAAATCAGGAAAAAAAGTGAATTTCAAAATCATGGGCTATAGTCCACAAAAAAGTATGAAAAAAGGCGATTTTTGCCTCTAGCTTTTTTCTCGATAATTCCTTCAAATATAGATTGTTTTTCTTAAATTCACTATATATATGCTCAGTTTGAAGCCTTTGTAAGGACCAATAGATCAGTTAAGATGAAACTCAAAATCAGAAAAAAAGTGCATTTCAACATCATAGGCTATAGTCCACAAAAAAGTATGAAAAAAGGGTGATTTTTGCCTCTAGCTTTTTTCTCGATAATTCCTTCAAATATTGATTGTTTTCTTAAATTCGCTATATATATACTCAGTTTGAAGCCTATGTAAGGATCAATAGAACAGTTTATAAAAAATTGAAAATCAGGAAAAAAAGTGAATTCCAAAATCATGGGCTATAGTCCACAAAAAAGTATGAAAAAAGGCGATTTTTGCCTCTAGCTTTTTTCTCGATAATTCCTTCAAATATAGGTTGTTTTTCTTAAATTCACTATATATATACTCAGTTTGAAGCCTTTGTAAGGATCAATAGACCAGTTTATAAAAAATTTAAAATCAGGAAAAAAAGTGAATTTCAACATCATGGGCTATAGTCCAGAAAAAAGTATGAAAAAAGGGTGATTTTTGCCTCTAGCTTTTTTCTCGATAATTCCTTCAAATATAGGTTGTTTTTCTTAATTCACTATATATATACTCAGTTTGAAGCCTTTGTAAGGATCAATAGACCAGTTTATAAAAAATTTAAAATCAGGAAAAAAAGTGAATTTCAAAATCATGGGCTATAGTCCACAAAAAAGTATGAAAAAGGGTGATTTTTGCCTCTAGCTTTTTTCTCGATAATTCCTTCAAATATAGATTGTTTTTCTTAAATTCACTATATATTACTCAGTTTGAAGCCTTTGTAAGGATCAATAGTCCAGTTTATAAAAAATTGAAAATCAGAAAAAAAGTGAATTTCAAAATCATGGGCTATAGTCCACAAAAAAGTATGAAAAAAGGGTGATTTTTGCCTCTAGCTTTTTTCTCGATAATTCCTTCAAATACAGGTTGTTTTTCTTAAATTCACTATATATATGCTCAGTTTGAAGCCTTTGTAAGGACCAATAGATCAGTTTAGATGAAACTCAAAATCAGAAAAAAAGTGCATATCAACATCATAGGCTATAGTCCACAAAAAAGTATGAAAAAAGGGTGATATTTGCCTCTTGCTTTTTTCTTGATAATTCCTTCAAATATAGATTGTTTTTCTTGAATTCACTATATATATACTCAGTTTGAAGCCTTTGTAAGGACCAATAGATCAGTTTAGATGAAACTCAAAATCAGAAAAAAAGTGCATTTCAACATCATGGGCTATAGTCCACAAAAAAGTATGAAAAAAGGCGATTTTTGCCTCTAGCTTTTTTCTCGATAATTCCTTCAAATATAGATTGTTTTTCTTAAATTCACTATATATATACTCAGTTTGAAGCCTTTGTAAGGATCAATAGACCAGTTTATAAAGATTGAAAATTAGGAAAAAAAGTGAATTTCAAAATCATGGGCTATAGTCCACAAAAAAGTATGAAAAAAGGCGATTTTTGCCTCTAGCTTTTTTCTCGATAATTCCTTCAAATATAGATTGTTTTTCTTAAATTCACTATATATATGCTCAGTTTGAAGCCTTTGTAAGGACCAATAGATCAGTTAAGATGAAACTCAAAATCAGAAAAAAAGTGCATTTCAACATCATAGGCTATAGTCCACAAAAAAGTATGAAAAAAGGGTGATTTTTGCCTCTAGCTTTTTCTCGATAATCCTTCAAATATGATTGTTTTTCTAAATTCGCTATATATATACTCAGTTTGAAGCCTATGTAAGGATCAATAGAACAGTTTATAAAAAATTGAAAATCAGGAAAAAAAGTGAATTCCAAAATCATGGGCTATAGTCCACAAAAAAGTATGAAAAAAGGCGATTTTTGCCTCTAGCTTTTTTCTCGATAATTCCTTCAAATATAGGTTGTTTTTCTTAAATTCACTATATATATACTCAGTTTGAAGCCTTTGTAAGGATCAATAGACCAGTTTATAAAAAATTTAAAATCAGGAAAAAAGTGAATTTCAACATCATGGGCTATAGTCCAGAAAAAAGTATGAAAAAAGGGTGATTTTTGCCTCTAGCTTTTTTCTCGATAATTCCTTCAAATATAGGTTGTTTTTCTTAAATTCACTATATATATACTCAGTTTGAAGCCTTTGTAAGATCAATAGACCAGTTTATAAAAAATTTAAATCAGGAAAAAAAGTGAATTTCAAAATCATGGGCTATAGTCCACAAAAAAGTATGAAAAAGGGTGATTTTTGCCTCTAGCTTTTTTCTCGATAATTCCTTCAAATATAGATTGTTTTTCTTAAATTCACTATATATATACTCAGTTTGAAGCCTTTGTAAGGATCAATAGTCCAGTTTATAAAAAATTGAAAATCAGGAAAAAAAGTGAATTCAAAATCATGGGCTATAGTCCACAAAAAAGTATGAAAAAAGGGTGATTTTTGCCTCTAGCTTTTTTCTCGATAATTCCTTCAAATACAGGTTGTTTTTCTTAAATTCACTATATATATGCTCAGTTTGAAGCCTTTGTAAGGACCAATAGATCAGTTTAGATGAAACTCAAAATCAGAAAAAAAGTGCATATCAACATCATAGGCTATAGTCCACAAAAAAGGTATGAAAAAAGGGTGATATTTGCCTCTTGCTTTTTTCTTGATAATTCCTTCAAATATAGATTGTTTTTCTTGAATTCACTATATATATACTCAGTTTGAAGCCTTTGTAAGGACCAATAGATCAGTTTAGATGAAACTCAAAATCAGAAAAAAAGTGCATTTCAACATCATGGGCTATAGTCCACAAAAAAGTATGAAAAAAGGCGATTTTTGCCTCTAGCTTTTTTCTCGATAATCCTTCAATATAGGTTGTTTTTCTTAAATTTACTATATATTTGCTCAGTTTGAAGCCTTTGTAAGGATCAATAGACCAGTTTATAAAAAATTGAAAATCAGGAAAAAAGTGAATTTCAAAATCATGGGCTATAATCCACAAAAAAGTATGAAAAAAGGGTGATTTTTGCCTCTAGCTTTTTTCTCGATAATTCCTTCAAATATTGGTTGTTTTTCTTAAATTCACTATATATATGTTCAGTTTGAAGCCTTTGTAAGGACCAATAGATCAGTTTAGATGAAACTCAAAATCAGAAAAAAGTGCATTTCAACATCATCCACAAAAAAGTATGAAAAAAGGGTGATTTTTGCCTCTAGCTTTTTTCTCGATAATTCCTTCAAATATTGGTTGTTTTTCTTAAATTCAATATATATATGCTCAGTTTGAAGCCTTTGTAAGGATCAATAGACCAGTTTATAAAAAATTGAAAATCAGGAAAAAAAGTGAATTTCAAAATCATGGGCTATAGTCCACAAAAAAGTATGAAAAAAGGCGATTTTTGCCTCTAGCTTTTTTCTCGATAATTCCTTCAAATATAGGTTGTTTTTCTTAAATTCACTATATATATGCTCAGTTTGAAGCCTTTGTAAGGACCAATAGATCAGTTAAGATGAAACTCAAAATCAGAAAAAAAGTGCATTTCAACATCTGGGCTATAATCCACAAAAAGTACGAAAAAAGAGTGATTTTTGCCTCTAGCTTTTTTTCTCGATAATTCCTTCAAATACAGGTTGTTTTTCTTAAATTCACTATATATATGCTCAGTTTGAAGCCTTTGTAAGGACCAATAGATCAGTTTAGATGAAACTCAAAATCAGAAAAAAAGTGCATTTCAACATCATAGGCTATAGTCCACAAAAAAGTATGAAAAAAGGGTGATATTTGCCTCTAGCTTTTTTCTTGATAATTCCTTCAAATATAGATTGTTTTTCTTAAATTCACTATATATATACTCAGTTGAAGCCTTTGTAAGGACCAATAGATCAGTTTAGATGAAACTCAAAATCAGAAAAAAAGTGCATTTCAACATCATGGGCTATAGTCCACAAAAAAGTATGAAAAAAGGGTGATTTTTGCCTCTAGCTTTTTTCTTGATAATTCCTTCAAATATAGGTTGTTTTTCTTAAATTCACTATATATATGCTCAGTTTGAAGCCTTTGTAAGGACCAATAGATCAGTTAAGATGAAACTCAAAATTAGAAAAAAAGTGCATTTCAACATCATGGGCCACAAAAAAGTATGAAAAGAGGGTGATTTTTGCCTCTAGCTTTTTTCTCGATAATTCCTTCAAATATAGGTTGTTTTTCTTAAATTCACTATATATATGCTCAGATTGAAGCCTTTGTAAGGATCAATAGACCAGTTTATAAATAATTGAAAATCAGGAAAAAAGTGAATTTCAAAATCATGGGTATAGTCCACAAAAAGTATGAAAAAGGCGATTTTTGCTTCTAGCTTTTTTCTCGATAATTCCTTCAAATATCGGTTGTTTTTCTTAAATTCACTATATATATGCTCAGTTTGAAGCCTTTGTAAGGATCAATTGACCAGTTTATAAAAAATTGAAAATCAGGAAAAAAAGTGAATTTCAAAATCATGGGTATAGTCCACAAAAAAGTATGAAAAAGGCGATTTTTGCTTCTAGCTTTTTTCTCGATAATTCCTTCAAATATAGGTTGTTTTTCTTAAATTCACTATATATATGCTCAGTTTGAAGCCTTTGTAAGGATCAATAGACCAGTTTATAAAAAATTGAAAATCAGGAAAAAAGTGAATTTCAAAATCATGGTATAGTCCACAAAAAAGTATGAAAAAAGGGTGATTTTTGCCTCTAGCTTTTTCTCGATAATTCCTTCAAATATAGGTTGTTTTTCTTAAATTCACTATATATATGCTCAGATTGAAGCCTTTGTAAGGATCAATAGACCAGTTTATAAAAAATTGAAAATCAGGAAAAAAGTGAATTTCAAAATCATGGGTATAGTCCCACAAAAAAGTATGAAAAAGGCGATTTTTGCTTCTAGCTTTTTTCTCGATAATTCCTTCAAATATAGGTCGTTTTTCTTAAATTCACTATATATATGCTCAGATTGAAGCCTTTGTAAGGATCAATAGACCAGTTTTTAAAAATTGAATATCAGGAAAAAAAGTGAATTTCAAAATCATGGGTTATAGTCCACAAAAATGGATGTAAAAAAGGCGATTTTTGCTTCTAGCTTTTTTCTCGATAATTCCTTCAAATATAGGTTGTTTTTCTTAAATTCACTATATATATATGCTCAGTTTGAAGCCTTTGTAAGGACCAATAGATCAGTTTAGATGAAACTCAAAATCAGAAAAAGTGCATTTCAACATCATCCACAAAAAAGTATGAAAAAAGGGTGATTTTTGCCTCCAGCTTTTTTCTCGATAATTCCTTCAAATATTGGTTGTTTTTCTTAAATTCACTATATATATGCTCAGTTTGAAGCCTTTGTAAGGATCAATAGACCAGTTTATAAAAAATTGAAAATCAGGAAAAAAGTGAATTTCAAAATCATGGGTATAGTCCACAAAAAAGTATGAAAAAGGCGATTTTTGCTTCTAGCTTTTTTCTCGATAATTCCTTCAAATATAGGTTGTTTTTCTTAAATTCACTATATCTATGCTCAGTTTGAAGCCTTTGTAAGGATCAATAGACCAGTTTATAAAAAATTGAAAATCAGGAAAAAAGTGAATTTCAAAATCATGGGTATAGTCCACAAAAAAGTATGAAAAAGGCGATTTTTGCTTCTAGCTTTTTTCTCGATAATTCCTTCAAATATAGGTTGTTTTTCTTAAATTCACTATATATATGCTCAGTTTGAAGCCTTTGTAAGGACCAATAGATCAGTTAAGATGAAACTCAAAATCAGAAAAAAAGTGCATTTCAGCATCATGGGCTATAATCCACAAAAAAGTATGAAAAAAGGGTGATTTTTGCCTCTAGCTTTTTTCTCGATAATTCCTTCAAATATAGGTTGTTTTTCTTAAATTCACTATATATATGCTCAGATTGAAGCCTTTGTAAGGATCAGTAGACCAGTTTATAAAAAATTGAAAATCAGGAAAAAAGTGAATTTCAAAATCATGGGTATAGTCCACAAAAAAGTATGAAAAAAGCGATTTTTGCTTCTAGCTTTTTTCTCGATAATTCCTTCAAATATAGGTTGTTTTTCTTAAATTCACTATATCTATGCTCAGTTTGAAGCCTTTGTAAGGACCAATAGATCAGTTAAGATGAAACTCAAAATCAGAAAAAAAGTGCATTTCAAAATCATGGGCTATAGTCCAAAAAAAAGTATGAAAAACGGCGATTTTTGCCTCTAGCTTTTGTCTCGATAAATCCTTCAAATATAGGTTGTTTTTCTTAAATTCACTATATATGTGCTCAGTTTGAAGCCTTTATAAGGATCAAAAGATCAGTTTAGAAAAAATTTTAAATCAGGAAAAAAAGTGAATATCAAAATCATGGGCTATACTCCACAAAAAAGTATTAAAAAAGGCGATTTTTGCGTCTAGCTCGATTTCTCGATAATTCCTTCAAATATAGGTTGTTTTTCTTAAATTCACTATATATATGCTCAGTTTGAAGCCTTTGTAAGGATCAATAGATCAGTTCAAATGAAACTCAAAATCAGAAAAAAAGTGCATTTCAAAATCATGGGCTATAATCCACAAAAAAGTATGAAAAACGGCGATTTTTGCCTCTAGCTTTTGTCTCGATAATTCCTTCAAATATAGGTTGTTTTTCTTAAATTCACTATATATATGCTCAGTTTGAAGCCTTTGTAAGGATCAATAGATCGGTTTAGATGAAACTCAAAATCAGAAAAAAAGTGCATTTCAACATCATGGGCTATGTCCACAAAAAAGTATGAAAAAAGGCGATTTTTGCGTCTAGCTTTTTTCTCGATAATTCCTTCAAATATAGGTTGTTTTTCTTAAACTCACTATATATATGCTCAGTTTGAAGCCTTTGTAAGGATCAATATATCAGTTTAGATGAAACTCAAAATCAGGAAAAAAGTGCATTTCAACATCATGGACTATAGTCCACAAAAAAGTATGAAAAACGGCGATTGGCGATTTTTGCCTCTAGCTTTTCTCTCGATAATTCCTTCAAACATAGGTTGTTTTTCTTAAATTCACTATATATATGCTCAGTTTGAAGCCTTTGTAAGGATCAATAGATCAGTTTAGAAAAAATTGAAAATCAGGAAAAAAAGTGAATTTCAAAATCATGGGCTATAGTCCACAAAAAAGTATGAAAAAGGTGATTTTTGCGTCTAGCTCGATTTCTCGATAATTCCTTCAAATATAGGTTGTTTTTCTTAAATTCACTATATATATGCTCAGTTTGAAGCCTTTGTAAGGATCAATAGATCAGTTTAGAAAAAAATTTAAATCAGGAAAAAAAGTGAATATCAGAATCATGGGCTATAGTCCACAAAAAAGTATGAAAAAGGCGATTTTTGCCTCTAGCTTTTCTCTCGATAATTCCTTCAAATATAGGTTGTTTTTCTTAAATTCACTATATATATGCTCAGTTTGAAGCCTTTGTAAGGATCAATAGATCAGTTTAGATGAAACTCAAAATCAGAAAAAAGTGCATTTCAACATCATGGGCTATAGTCCACAAAAAAGTATGAAAAAAGGCGATTTTTGCGTCTAGCTCGATTTCTCGATAATTCCTTCAAATATAGGTTGTTTTTCTTAAATTCACTATATATGTGCTCAGTTTGAAGCCTTTATAAGGATCAATAGATCAGTTTAGATGAAACTCAAAATCAGAAAAAAAGTGCATTTCAACATCATGGGATATAGTCCACAAAAAAGTATGAAAAGGGCGATTTTTGCGTCTAGCTCGATTTCTCGATAATTCCTTCAAATATAGGTTGTTTTTCTTAAATTCACTATATATGTGCTCAGTTTGAAGCCTTTGTAAGCATCAATAGATCAGTTTAGATGAAACTCAAAATCAGGAAAAAAGTGCATGTTGGCGACTTTGCCTTATGCTGGTTACAAAACTTGACTTAAAATTTTCTTTGTCTAAAATAAAACTGGACAAATAAAACCGCACTGTTCTTAAACGTTATAAAAACCGAATGCCTTTATTTTCACCTTGTCTCACAATTTATAGGTTTGACATTTGACAGCAGATTAGAAAATATCGTTGGTGATGTTGTTGTTGAAGGCGTAAATGGCTGCGTGTAATACTTTCCATATGGGTTGGGGTCTTGGATACCCCAACATTCTCCCCCCGCTTAACTACGCCAATGTCTTGCTTTTTGCTGTCTTTATTATTCTGCCTCTTGTCCCCCAAAGAGCGCGTAGCTTTGATACCATCTCAATGCGTATGGGTACATGCGAAGAAATAATTATTAAAAATGGGAAATATCATTTTCATTGTCACTCTCCTCGTTCATAAATGCAGCATATCTCTCATCCACTGCACGTCTTTCCTCCTCGGTCATTAGTTGGTAGCGTGTGCGATTATTTACTACCAAATCCGCAATATCCAAATCTGTGTCTGCCATTATCTAATGTTTACAACAGAATAATTACCAATTCAATTGGTGCAACTTGTGTCCTTACCGAAAAGTTCAATATAAATTTTGAAGAGCACAATTGGATAGTAGCTTCACCATGAAAAATCAAAAGTCTCGCACTAGATGACAATAGCCAAACACTTGTGTCCAAAGCAAACAATTCACAAGCACCGTTTGTCAAACACGAAAACAATTCGCGTAAGCCGTAAAGTTAAGCACAGCTGAATGAGGTTTTCCTCTCTATAATATATGGAGGTCACTATGGACCTTGTTGCTGAAAACCGTACTAAATGTCTTGAAAGTGAAAAAGCTCACAGTGGAGTGAACGCATTGCGTTGAAATAAGTTCTAATCGCTAAAGAATTATTTTTTTTGGAATACAGTTAATATCAAATTGCTAGCCCAAACACACAAAGATTTGTAAATATTTAAAAAACTCAAAAGTCCCTATGGACCTTTTCGCTAATCGGAGGGTTAATTCGGTTCACCAAAATATTTGGTAATTGCGGTTTTAAATTTATTTGCTCCAGCTATTGGCTTTACTTCCAAGGGAATAGAGTTCCAGAGCCTGGCGACGTGGACGAAGAAAAGACGTGACGAGTTTAAATATCTTGAGGCAGTAGTTATCAAGTTACATGTTCGGGCCGACTGAGCAAATTTAAGCTTTTTGGTGAGGTACCCAGGCAATTGGTTGTGAATTGCCTTGTGCATGAAGATGGAGCATCTTATATCAATACATTCACCTAAATTGCACCAAAGAATAGGCCGATGATATTGAGAAACATGGTCATACCTCCGCAGTCCGAATACGTATCTTGTGGTGTCATTAAAAGCGACAACTAACTTATGCTGGGACTGGGAATCGGGTTTCCAGTTAACTACTGCAGTATAACAGATAATTGGAATAATTTGGGTTTTGACCATCCTTAATTTTGTTACTAATGAAGTGAATGCCGCAGACAGCCAAAGTTTGCAGAAAGTTGCATAAGTGCGTCTAACCGTATAGTTCACTTGATCTGTGGCGGAAAGGCTTCTGTTTATCTTAAACCCGAGACTGGTAACTCTGTCTACATACTTAAGTCGTACGTTTGCTAAAAATATAGGCGGTAGCAAGTCTGTGTCATAAGTTTTATTCGAAATAGTTATAGCCTCTGATTTACTGATTGATTGTTATGTATTTTCAACAAGTCTTCATTAAGTCTGCAAACGAGATCCTCAACCAGACCAATGGGCCTAGATAAGTGTACTTGTACATCATCGGCATAGAGATGTAAGGACACAATTTTACATACTTTTGGTAGGTCATTTATATGTAAGCGGAACAGAATTGGTCCCAGAATAGACTCCTGCGGGACTCCTGCCAATAAGTCCAAATAATGGATAAATTTGAGTCCATTGGTTCAGTAAATGGTCCACAAACACAACCGAAAACATCGCCCGTGTTCATTAGAGTGTGCAGGAATTTTGCATCGTGATTTGAGCCTGCACTCGTACAAAATTCAACTGACCAAAGGTAAACGACCGTAGACAATGACGTATGCCCGCTGAGAGGGCTCTGGAGTATTTGGAAATTGACCCTAATTTTCATCGAAAAATCATCTTCAACGATGAGAACCATTTCTTGATGAAAGGTAGAATTAAGGACAATATCGATTCGCATGAGATCCAAGAGCGTTCAATGTATTCCGAAAAAGTACTTGTTTTGTGTGGATTTTGGGCTGGCGGCGTCATCGGTCCATATTTCTTTGAAAACGACGTAGGGCCAACGCTATAGATCGATGATTAGCAACTCCTTTTGACCTTAATTTGAACATATGGATACCAACGACATGTGGGTGCAACAGAATGACGCTACGAGCCACACAGCTCACGCCACATTGGAAATTCTGCATGAGCGAGTCGTTGTCATGGTCATCTTACGGGGAAGTGAATGTGAATTAGCCACCTAGATCGCATATTTGACCACTTTTTTTTGAAGGGTGTCCTAAAATCGTAGGTCATGCGAATAAACCACAAACCAGAGCGGACCTCAAAGCCAATATAATCCATGCAAACGGTCAAACTATGTTTGCGCCAAAATTGGAGATTAAAGATGCGTGCCACCCAGATGAGCCGCAGCGGATATTTGAACGATGTTATTTTCAATACAAAATGGCATTAAAAGGCCTTTCCAACGAAAAAAAAGAAAGACCATTTTCATGTGCTGCTCGTTGGTTTTACTTTTTTTTTATGGGTAGCAAGTTCCGAAGATGAACGGCATGAACAAAAAATAGTCGAGTGGTTGTTTAGTATTTATGCCTTGGTGTAATTAGTTTAAAACTATGTGTAGTTTTATCGAACTCCATTTTTTTCAAATATGTATGTAATCTGGTTCCCTTGAGATTATAATTTTGTGAAGCGAAGCAGAGTTCGTAATTTCAGTAGCGCAGTCAAGAAACATCCCATTAGTGTTTAAGCGTGGTCGGAAATGAGTTCACGTCAACTTATAAAATAAATTGGTCTAGCTTTACTAAGTATAGGCTAACATTACTTTTCTCTTCGATTTAAGTCTATGTTTGAGAACAGCGTCAAGTGTGATAAGCAAAATAAAAGATACAACAAGTTATGTTTGAGGGAAGGCAGTACATACTTTGCCGTCTTGCTAAGTCCTCGAAGAGCTCCATACATTTTAAAGATCGCGTTTTTTATATGTACATATACACTCAATTGGGTAATTGATCATATAGAGCGCTGGCGATTACAGTTTGCTGCTCCTTATGCTTAAAATCATGGCTTTAGTTTAAGTTGAATTAATTTAAGGCGGGTTTTCATCGTTTTGTTTACACGGTATAGTTCAGTACTAACAAATCTTATGGCCTCAAAAAATTGAAGTTTTGAAAATGGCATGTTAATTTTAACATCATCTGCATATACAGGGTGGTTCATAAGAAACGTTATGAATTAAATATATAGTATATTACTTTTTTTGTTTATGTATTTTTTTTTTTAAGAATTAACTTTGAAAAACTTGGAAACTTTATGGTGGAAAGCTTCAGCACAGAACAGAGAACCAAATTGGTTCAATTTTGTTTTGAAAGTCAACATTCAATTATTCAGACAAAGATTATATCGAAATTTCTTTCATGTTCCAAATGCGCACAGTGACCCAAAAATTAACCGATTGCTCGGGCGTTTCCAGTAACAAGGGGGTGCCAGTGATCTTCGTGGAAGACCTCATACATTTTAAAATGATGTGACCATGGCTCTGGTGCAAGCAAATATTGAGGAAACTATCAGTTACACCTTTTTTTCATATAAGATTCAATTGGTTCATGAGTTGAAAACAAATGATCCACAAATTTTCCGAGAGAAAAACGAATTTATTCACAAAGTGATGAAGCCCATTTTCATCTCAACGGTAACGTGAATAAACCAAATTGCAGAATATGGGGCACCGAAAACCCAAAAATAATTATTGAACTTCAAATGCACCCACTTAGATGGTTTGGAATAACCTCAAAAAGAATCATTGGATCATATTTATTCGAAAACGAATTTCAATACCAGGAAATGATTGAACATTTTTTAAGGCCAGATATTGAGAGTAATTCTGAATTGTTGTTGCAACAAGATGGAGCTACAGCTCATACAGCTTGTCCAACGATGGCTCTTTTGGAGAACTTTTTGGTGATCGCACAATATCGCGCATTGCTGATTTAAACTGGCCAACGCGTTCACCCGCTTTAATGGCTTCAGATTTTTTTCTTTAGGGTTACCTATAAAATAAGACGTTTGCTAATAAGCCAAGAACCATTCAACTTGTTATGGCGAATATCCGAGAGAAAGTTTGTGCGCTGGGACAAGAAATTCTAATAAAAGTAATGGCAAATGCTATGAATAGAGCACGTCAGGTTGAAGCAAACAATGGCCACCATTTGAGAGATATTATATCTAAAACATATGTTAAAATATTTCCAGATCATAATCTAAGTTTTAATAAATCCAAGGTTAAATAAATTTCGAAATGTTATTCACCACACAAATCTTAACGTTTCATACGCGCACATAAAATGGTGTTTAAAAGTGAAAAAATTACAGATATGTATGTCATTTATGAAACACGTGAACAATAGTGGTCCCAACACAGAACCCTGCGGAACAGAGGACTAACAAACTGACAAATCTTGCGACCGATTGTTCAAATACAATGACAGAAGATGAAGCACGGAACTACCAAACAAAAATTTAGTTATAAGCTAATCGATCAATAGATTGCGTTCAATTCTATCAAAAGCTTTCGAAAAACCAAAGAAAACTTTAAGGCCCTCCATATCACTTACGAGACTAGAACGCCTAACCACACGTATCCTTAATAATGCTGCGATGCAGATATGCCTTGCGCGGAAACCAGAGTGATCAGCTTACGGTTTTTCAAATACGTCTCAATTTGATCAATAAAAATAGTTTCAAATATGCCAGTTCCGAGGTAGATTAACTCCTTTACTACTTTAAAATTGCAGTTTCCAATAGCTATTTTTGTATAATTTGGTTATGTGACAAGATTTAGCGTACAAAATCCATTGATTCACAGATTCGCTTAAGCTCGTCAAACTTTTTCTTTCGAAAACTCTGTATTTTCGTAAGAGTTCACATAGGTAAAAATGGGACGCACAAAAGCCCAATAGCAGACGCCATGATCGAATGATATTCTACAAGCCTAAATGTAGGCAAAACATTCGAATGCTTCACTGATTTTCAAGCCGATAAGGAAATGTTTCCGATAAGATAAAGCTTTCAATAAAGCGTTTAAACAGCTTTGAACAAGTAACATCTCCACGAAATAGAGATAAGCAATTTAAGCTTCTGATAACTTGAACTCACTTGCACGACTTTAAGGCATGATTACACGATTAAAAAACTGTGTCTGTTCATGTTCAATTTAAATATTTCATCAAACTCCGTTGAAGGTACAAAAGACTTCGTCCTTTCTCTTAATCATAAAAAAAATGTATATAAGCAGCAAAATTCAATTTAAAGTTAATTGTCCCGAAACGCAGTCTACAACCATTAAATGCATAATATCCTTTGAATCATCGTCTCATATTTTCATCGTTGTCCTCGCCCAGGGCATAATCGCCACAAAAAATTATTCACCAGGATGCAGTTGCAATCGGTGCCGCCATTGCAAGCAAGTACGTAACAATACGCCGACAACGCCATCCAGAGCCAAGTCCAACTGAGATCATGACAAAAGCCACTTCCTCATTTGCATATCTTAATTACTTTTTTCCAGTTCCGTTACGATTTTAGTATCCGCCTGCACAATGGAACGCGAGTCCTTTCAATTAAGTCCCCCCTATCTAAGGCGTACGAAAAGTACAGAGTAAAACAAAAAAAAAATGCAGAGGGCGATGGATAATAATAAGACACAGACCACCCTCCATGAGGGTTAGTTGGCTGGTGCCTGTTATCTCATCCTTTACATGCCATTAAAAGGACATTAGGGATCGAAAGATATTTGCATTTTTCGCCCCTCTGCTAGGGATTGTCCCCAACGAATAGCCCCGTGGGCTGTTTATAGTCGATCCTTTAGCTCTCGCAAATGGGAAAACTTGTGCGTGGAGTGCAATTATTTTAATCACACGAAAATAAGTGAAGAAAAAAATGGAACTGGATTTAAAGGTGAGAAGTCACAATGGTCGATGCTTTATCTGATTGCGCTTCGAAACATTGTTAAGGGTTTTGATCATTTTCTTTAAAAGGATAGCCGTTGCGGAAAAACGGTGGACTTTTGGTTTTGGTTAAGCTGATTTGATTCTCAAACACTCTTCCGTAAGTGAGTTGACCCTTAATTTAAAAAAAATTCAAAGGCACCATCTTAAACCAAAATCAAGGTACACAAGTAATTTTCAAATCGATTCATCTGTGTGTATGTATGTCAGGAATGGAATTATTGTGTATTGTGTCACACTGAAATATGATCTGCTTCCGTAACGCAAGCGGAAAGGGGGCTGAAAGCGTGGTCCTTTAAAGCAAAAATCTGTCAATAAGGCTAGTTGACAAGCTAGTGCAAGCCAAAAATAACCTTAAGTACCTAGGAGTAAACTTCAACAATCTTTTCAAATTCAATAAACACGCTGCTTACACCCTAGATAAAGCGAGGAAAGTATTAAACATCCTGTCCCCTCTTCTCCATTGCAGAACGTTACAAGTCAGAACTTAACTTCTATTGTACAAGACACTCATACGGCCAATCATGAATTACGCATTCCCTATTTGGTTTTCCATCTCGCCCACCTTTTTTGCCAATTTCGAGTCACTTGAGAGGAAAATACTTCGTCTTTGCATCGGGAAAAAACTACGAATCTAGATCCAAAAGATTTCTGAATAGTTTCTTTTACAATAAAGCAAACATAACCACATTCATGAGATACACTCTCGCATCACCAGGTTGGATCTCATTGACAATGAACTAATTCAGGAAATAATCCGTTCACATCATAACACGAACTGGAATGATGAAAGATACGCTTCAACAGCGGGTGGCCTGTGACTGAACTTAGACTCAACTACCGACGGGTCCTTGCCGGAGTTCTACCTCTCGGCCACTCCCGGTCATAATCGAGGCTGACCTTCTGCGCTCCTGCCTTGGTTTGTTGCCTCTATCGGGTTCTCACTTTGACATCTATCAACATATGTACACCTTAATTTATTTTGAAGAACAGAACTTTCTTCGTAAACCAGTTAAGTTATTTTATAGCCGCTTAATACAATAATCTTTATATTTATTCCTAAATTATGAGTTAAATTAAACCCTTAAACTTCAGTGAACTTTATTTTTTACACATACTTATGAAATACTAATTGCCATAAGCGAATAATTAAAATAAATTAGGTAATTGCTTAAATATGTGTCAAGCTGATAGTTTTAGTTAGTTTTAGTTTTAGTTTAGTTTTAGTTTTAGACTATTAATGAATCCGTATTCATAGTGACTTCGATTTTCAATTACTGGATGAGGTTAGGTCTGAGAAGGAGTAGAGCCATACTGTCGACTCATCTCTTTCCCTTAGGTTAAGTTAGAGTAAGATTAAGTTTTATTTTTTTGAAAATGTAAAGTATAGTAGCTTCACTACTATAAGAATGTAAGCCGAGGGGCTTGTTCTACAACAAGAGTAAGCAGGCCATACGAATACAGAAACAGGTAATTGTATATGGATTGTAACAGAAAGAAGGAAAGACTCAATAAAATTAAAAATAAAAAAATAAAAAAAACTGAATGATCTAAATCTAAAATCCAACGGCGTCTTGCTGGATATATAAGGGGTCCGCCATCTAACGTTTTTTTTTCAACTAGTGCTTATTTCGTGAATGGTAACACTTAACTCATGTCTGATTTGACTGAACGAATATGGTTGTGTATGCGCTTGAACAACGCTGGAAAATATTGCGTACGGATTTTGGAAGAGAGAAGCACCGTCAGCTCCGTATGTTCGTTATCTTGTGAAAAAAGTGAAAGAAACTGGCATCCTCATCGATAAACCAAAGCGTGAAAAGCCAAAAACAGTGCGTATACCCGAGAATATTTCTGCTGCGGCAGAAAGTGTGCATGAAGCGCCATCAACATCAATTCACCGTCGTTCTCAACAATTGAACATTTCGGAGAATTTTGCATAAAGACCTTGGTATGACGCCAAACAAAGTCCAATTGGTTCAGGAGTTGAAGCCAACTGATCATCCAATGCGTTATCGCTAAGTGGGCCTGCGATCGACTTACAGAAGATGCCGATTTTGCCAAAAAAATCATCTTTTCAGATGAAGCTCATTTTTATCTTGGCGAGTATGGAAACAAGCAAAATTGTCGCATTTGGGGCACAGAAAACCCGCATGCATACATTGAAAAGCCGATGCACCCAAAACGAGTCACTGTTTGGTGCGCATTTTGGTCCAGAGGGATAATTGGGCCATTTTTCTTCGAAAATGAGCAAGGAGTGGCCGTTACAATCAATGGCGATCGTTATGGGGCCATGTTGAACGAATTTTTGTTTACAAAAATTGAAGAGGAGGATATTGGCGACATTTGGTTTCAACAGGACGGCGCTACGTGCCACACAGCCGAAGCTACACTCGATGTTTTGCGCCGTGTTTTTGAAGATTGCATTATCAGCCGCAGAGCTGATGTCGTTTTGCCACCTCGGAGCTGCGATTTGACACCGTTGGACTATTATTTGTGGGGTGCCCTCAAAGATAAGTGTTACGCCGACAAGCCAGAGACAATTGACGCTTTAAAGGACAATATTCGTGAAGCCATTGGTGAAATACAGCTGCACACAATCGATAATGTGCTTAAAAATTGGACCGATCGTGTAGGCTACTGCATGGCCAGCCGAGGCAGCCATTTGAATGAAATTATTTTCCTTTATTAACCGGAAGGATTGTTCTTTCAAATAAAAAATTAAATTTGAGAAAATATTCAGCTGTTTTTTTTTATAGCAAAAAAAAAGTTATTTGGCCTTCCCTTTAGTTCACCTGATCCGAAATTCCTTATTTATGACCATAAGGTCATAATCCTCTATTCTTCGATTATTGTCTTAGAAAAATAATGGGCCAAAAATTCAGCCACTAAAAAAAAAAATACACCAAGCAGATTGGATGCGTAGATTTCTCGGTATCAACTTGATGATTTTACGAGCCCCAAATATGTCATTTTTGCTTTTATAAGTAGCGGATGGAAATCGTGGCAAATGGGCCTCGGCTGAAAGAACACTTTTTAAGTAAATTATATAAATTATAAAAACGGCATTTAGGTCTAATTTCTGAATCAATTGAAACTCGTAAGCTAGTTCGACTCATGGTTGATTGCTGCGATGTGTGTTTATCAGAAATATATCTATCCGTTTCGCACCAATATAAAACCTACAAAGGTTGTCAACATTTTGGGCAACAGGTTTATTTGTCTCAAAATAGCATATCAAGGGTGTTTTTTTAAGGGTTTGGTTTTTAAACTAGCAACACTGTTTCTACAGATTGTCAATTTGACCGTTGAAAGTTGATTTGTGTTTAGTATGACTTGCCATTTAACGATGATAAGACTAACACTAGAACAACGTGTGGAAATCGTGCAAACTTATTTTTAAAATCATAGTCCTTTTCGGTGTATATAATCGTCCATCTCGGCACGTTATTCAGAAAACGATGAATCGTTTTTGCACCACATACACTCGCATACTCATACCCAAAGACGACAAAGATTGCGAACAGAATAAGTTATTGCCGCTGTGGAGTACAGAATCCGAATGAGTCGATTCGCTATCGTGCACTGCAATTGGAGCTATGCCCGTCCGCTTTGTGAAAGATTTTACGGAACGATCTTGACTGGAGTTATAAACGTCGCAGGTTTGGAAAATGGACCAAAAACTTTTTACGATGAGGCCCATTTTTGGTTAAATGGAAAATTGCCGAATTCGGTGTGGAGAAAATCGAGAATACTTAATCGAGACGTCCTTACAACCATTAAAACTCACTGGGTGGCGTGCTTTATGAGCTGATAGAATCATCAGGCTATATTTCTGGTCAAAATGCTATCGTCAATTGAGAGCGCTATAGAAATATGATTACTGACTTAATGGTTGCTCAGTTGAACGGCATTGTTGTGACAGAGCTTTAGTTTCAACATCATTCTGAGCGCATAATTTCGTAAAATGAACCTGTGAACTGGCCTCTACAATCGTGTGATCTGACACCTTTAGATTACTTATTTTGTGGGTATGTGAAGTCGTAAGTTTATATCAATATACCAGAGAAGTTGGATCAAATTTTCGAAAATTTTAACATTTTTTCAATTTTTATAATTATTTCCCAATTGTTATAATAATTTGTAACCAATGTAGCTTTTAGCTTTTTGGTTACATTAATTACAATCTAATTTCAAAATTCAATACTTACATGTTTTTGGTTTGGAAAAATATTGGAATAATTTTTGAACATATATTTTTTGTTGTGACAAAAATTGCGGAAGGTTTGGTAAGGCTATGTTGAAGCATGAAAAATCGATAACGTCAGCTGCATGTGGAATTTTGAATGTTTTTTCCCCCATGAAGTGGAGAAATCGGAAAAGTGAATTTGCTCATGTCAAATAGAAGCTGTTGATTGGTCTTAGGCTCCTTATCACTTTGATAGCTCCCGCAGCAGTGTAGGGTGCGATGCGCAGTCTGACGACCATTATATCAATAACCCATAGAGACACCGACCTGGAGGAGAAGCTCATTTTTTACTTTAGCCATTATGACTTTTCTGTTTAGTTTTTCAGAATAGACAGTGAGAAGTAAGACAGTCAAATCTAGGAGTCCCTTACAATGCACTTAAGGATTTCAGATCCAAAGGCTGTGACACGTCTGTATAAAAGACGGTGATTTACATTAGATGCGACAAAAGACTAATGCAAGATGACTGGGTCTAGGCGAGAAATAAAACGGAAGGAATGGGGGACTGTTTCTTTTAAATTTTCTGATAAAATGACTTCAAACGGAAAAAATTATTTAAAATTAACGAAAGATTATAAGATAATAAAACTATATAGCGTCTTCTGAGGCCAAGATCCACTTTGCGTTAAGTTCTTGACTCAAGTTGTTTTAGTTAATAATTTTTGAGAAATAAAATTTCAAAATCAAAATTCTTCAAAATGAATACTTAGAAAATTTTGCTTACTTACTTACACATTTTTTTTTCTTTTCAAACATCCAATGCTTTTTTTGATTGCCAGTCAAATCCGGAAAATCGGGTGCTCAAAAGGCGCCTTAGCTTTCGAGAAGTAAAAAAACGAACGATCAAATCGTCAGCAAAACGATGGCACTGTTAAATTATTCTTGGGGAGAATTGACAGGTATGAAATACTGCTGCGGTTTAGCGGATGATCCCAGTCATGAAGCAAAGATGAAAAGTATCGCAAAAGATGATGTGTCAACTGTTAACTTTTTTCAAGACTTCACAACCGTCTTCGGGCACATGGAGTGCTGGAGATCGAAGGCGAGCAATCTGCTGGATAAACAAACTTAAGGGAACATCGCATATTATGAATCGGAATCAATCACTAAGCATCAAGAGGATGAATTAAATTTAAAAACGTTGAAAATCCGTCCATTTAATAATGCCCTAAAAGTACAAAAAACCAAAAAAAAATAGCTCTGTTTTCTGGAAAGAAGAAACACTTTTCAATTTTTTCTAATATCTTGGATCCGACTCGCAATAAATACGAGCACGGAGTTTTTAAAAAACAAAAATGCACCTTGTAATACAAAATTTTGTAAAAATGTAAAGTGAAGAAAGAAAATTAATTTTTTACTTTCAAAATTTTTAAATTTTAATTTTCAAAAATCATTTACTGAAACTTAAGTTGAGTCAAAACATTCGCGAAAACGCGATAACTTGAGAACGGTGGCTTCTAGAAAAGAAAATATTGGTACGATTTTTTTAGAGAACTTTACGATTTAAAAAGGTTTTGTCGTTCATTTTTCTAGTAGCAGATAAAAAATACACGCATGCGGGATCGAAGGGAACTCTTGCCATAGTATTTTCAATAACGTATTCAAGTACCAAAATCCTGCTTGTTGGGAATTGATGTCAGCTCAGCACTTTTTCCAACTATTTTTTCTGAACAGATGAAATACTTTTTTATAATAATTTATCTATGGAAAATGAAAATGGTTTGAAAATTTAACAAAATTGGATCGTTCCAGTATGCCGTAGCGCAAATACGCAACGCGAAATTCGTACTGAGATGACAGTTCTCCGTGAAGCGAATAGTAGCGAGTCGGTACGAGCACACTTCCCCTGCCGTTGCACCTTTTTTCTTCGCAACGAACATTTTCCTCTGAGTTGACAAGTATCGTTCCTGCATAAATCAACGGTTTGGTTCTTGGATGCTGGTCCATTTAATTCGCACCTACACCAAAACATTTTGACATTCGTTCCACAACTTCCCATCCAACGAGCGTTTGCAAAAATGTTTTTTGTTAATTTTTCTTATAGGAATTCAAGCTTTTACATTGTGTTGGATCGAAGAAATGATTGCAAACTTTAAAAATTTGTTAAGTTGCTCCTTGAATCTAATTGCCTTCTTAAGGCGCAAGTGTATCCCCATAACAATTTAGGAGATACAGCTCTGTGACAAGCGGACTGACGGATGGACTGCTATTTCCCGAACCGAAAATGTGCCATGCAAAAGGCTCCTTTTCGTCCGCTGGATGCCCAGTATTTTCTGCTCCATAATGTTATATTTCTTCACAAAACTGTGAGAATCAAGTTGTTGGCCGCCTCAAAATTGTATGTAAGTATGGTATGCGTGTACCTAAAGAAGCACGGTTACTACAACTCAAAGGATATAGCACAGAAAAAAATGATAAAAAAACAAGGTCAATCAATGAAGCAGACACAACAAATTTTAGGGGAGACTGTCCTCGAAATTTTAAAAAAATCAATTTTTATTCCTTCGGATTATTAATTTACATGTAAGTAGAAATAAAACTGTGGAAGAGTTTCCCGCATTTCGTACGTTTACGATATTTTAAACGCATTTGAAATTGACACCGTCAGCGCGCTCTGACTATTGACTGGACAAAACAAGGATCGAGCGTACGGAGAAGCAGGTGACCGATGCAGCTATAAAGGTTCGGATCGAGCAGCGGGATATGTAAGCGGCTCAACATAAGCAGTTTAAAGAAGAGGAGGGATGCCTTAATGGTCCACGCATTGCCAATTATCAGTATCAACACATTAAAAAGCTTTAAACGCGTTTTCTCGAAAACACATCATTTTTTCGTTTCGTTTTAATTATTTATCTTCTTATGCGAAAAAAAACGCGAAAATGCGAAATTTTTTTTTAATTGCCACCGTTTTCCAAAATATGAAGTGAACGAAAAACCCACCCGTCATTCCATGACCAAAGGGTCACAGATTGATAATATGCTTTGAATTTGTGTATCAGATCAACAATTGGGGGCAGTGATGTCAACAGTTTTCCTCACGTGATTTGAGGACCTGTTTTCGCGGAGCGGCAACGGCCGCCATTTTCGTTTTTTTTAAATAAAAATTTTTAACGTTCAGTATATCATGAACTAAGGCAACTAAAGAAATATGGCGCTCCAAGAACAAAGTCTCCCTTAAAATAAATAACACAGATGAGTGTTCATATGCTAAACAATCCGATCATCAGATCATCAATTGGGATAACAAAAGCATGCCTGACGACGACTGGAATATCAGCTCTACCCCATAACGAGATTGTTTTTAGATGAAAAAAAGATAAAGAACTCAAAGAATTGTCACAACTTATGAACATTTAACAAAAAAAAAAAAAAACAACACGCGGAGCAAGTGTGATGAACCAACTGCACCGGCACCAAATAACAAGCAATGATAACAAAAAGCGGCCATGTTTTAAGGTGGCAGAAACTTGTTAACAATCATGGTGATTGGGTTCTTCCTCTGGGCTTCTGTTCGATGTTGATGATGATAACTCCATGTCCGATGCAAAGCGTTTGGACACAGGGTGTTTTGTACATACTCGTTCTTCGGTGTTGTTAATACGAGTATATAATTTCAACCCGTTATGTATAAGAAAAGTTCACCAATCGAGCTGTTTTTTTACAGGAGTTGATTTTGAAATAAATAAGGGCAAAATAAAATACATTCTTTCGAACAGAAATGGATCCACTGAGAAAATGTCAACTTTTATATAAGAAAGGGATCTACTTCATGACAAATGTGACATCTCAAGGACTCATTCGAAACAACTGATGCTCATCTACGAACAAAGCTCACGTGTTTAAGGACATAAATCATGAGTTATACAACACTTTCCAGTTCACCTTTGTGGAGCCAATATAGGAAGATGATCGTGATGATTCTAAGAATTAGTCCGAAAGAAAAAATATCCAACGCACATACGGTATTGTGTTTCTGAGAAGTGACTGCATAAAGAGGTCGAGTTAGTTCGAAAGTCAAAACTCTGAGCGAGTTGAAAACAGTATTCCAAGAAGGAACAACTTTGAATACCCACCAAGAGGCTCAATGAAATGGTATTTTGAACTTTCGCAGAAGCTAGGTACTGCGATGGATGTAAATCACTTCCAAAATTTTACCACTCCGAAAAGTGATCTTCACACTTTTGAGAATAACAGTGATCCCTACGGATCTAGTAACGCAATAAAGTTTAGAGGTATGCATATTTTGGACGTGCCTCACCTACAATTAAGAAGGCTATTGACGGGATTGCTTCTTAGCTAAGCTGTGTCAGGATTGGACTCCTTACTGCGAACTATTAATGGCGAGAAAGATATCGTGTCCGAATTCCATTCCATTATGACAAGATTCAAGCAATATATTACAAGCATTATATCGTTCTAATCTTGTCAAGAGTGAACTCGTCAAAGTGGCAGCGACGTTTGTTTCAACTTTAGATAACGCAGGGAATTTACTTCACCATGAATCCGAACAGTACTCAGCAAAGTGTTTATTTCAAATCAACATGAATTCTGATTTCAGATATTCGCTATCAGTCAATTGACTTTCTTTTTGTGGAGAGTTGAACTCTCTGCAACAAGGAAGGTCTGAAGGAATTTTATTTCCACTGATTTGTAAATTGATTAAAAAAGTAAATATGTACTTATTGACACTTGTCGCTGTTGGACAATGTTTCTCTGCTTTAATCTTGACTCTGCAATCGAACGGGAAATTTAACTTACTAATGAAATGAAAAGTTCAAAAATAGAAAATTTAATTTCTAAACGTTTGTCTCGAATGTACGCGGAAAAATACGGAACAACAACAATTGAAGTTTCAATTAAAACCAGAAGGTACGGAAAGTTTATGGCTTGGTGTTGCAGTTGGTTAAGCGCCTGCTCTTCAATTGCAACAATTGATGAACTTTCTTGTTGTTTTCCCATCTGTTCTAAGCATCATTTGCCGTTGGTTGACACTGGAGTGGTCGACGAGCGATAGTAGTTCTGACCAAGTAAACGGCTTTGCTTTGCTGGAGCTCCAATTTCCTGTCATAAAGCAATGGTTTGAGTAGATGTCATTAATAGCTTTGCTGTGAGGAAATTACACAGACCACCCTGATCGAATAATTTTTTTTTTATTTCCAATTTAAGATTACATCTGTCCTGAGACTCTAAGTAATTGTTTTAAGAGAGATAATTGGATACATTAGTTCGTAAGACCAATGTCTTACAAAATATTTTTCTTACGTTAGTTTTCTTTTACATAAATTATTTTTTCATAATAACTCAAATATCTTTATAACAAACATATTAACAATAATACATAAATATACTATACATATAGTAACATTCATATGGATTGCAGATCAACCGGCCTCAGTCTCTTAAGTCGCCTTCTTGAATTTGCTTCATGGTGAGGTAGACTTCGTATTTCGCTGTTTATATGATTTGAGATTGTGATTTGGTGATTTCTTCTGTGCTTTTTGATTTCGTCTTTAATACTGAGTATTTTAAGGTCTCGATGTATGTCTTCATTAGAAATATACCAGGGTGCATTGACGATCGTCCGAAGTATTTTTGATTGTAGTCGTTGTATTATGTCAACATTTGATCTAGCAGCTGTTCCCCATAATTGGATGCCATAGGTCCATATTGGTTTTTTAATGCTTTTGTAGATTAAAAGTTTGCTTTGTATGGAGAGTTTAGATTTGTTCCCTAAAAGCCAGTATAGTTGTCTAAATTTGTTTTTGATTTGGTTTCGTTTTTGAATAATGTGAGGTTTCCATGTTAGTTTGTTGTCTATGAGTATGCCTAGATGTTTCGCTGAATTGTCAAAAATAATTTTGTTGTTGTTAATCGTGATGTCTTGAGGTTTATAATTCATTTTCGTCGTGTATATTACTTGGACTGTTTTTTCTTCATTAATTTCAACACCTTATTTGTTGAACCAGTCCATTACTTTGTCCAGCGTTTGGTTTGTTTGATGTGTAGCAGCTTCTAAACAAGAGTGTGAGGATAGAATTACTGTGTCGTCTGCAAATGTTGCTAGCATGGAATCCTGTATAAGTGGCTAAATTATGTCCGCAGTGAAAAGTAGGTAGAGGATTGGACCTAGTATACTACCCTGCGGGACCCCTGCTTCGATTTCATGTAGGTTTGAATGTTCGTCATTATATTGCACGTAAAAGAGTCGATTGTCCTAGTAACTTTTGATGAGATTGTAGTAGTCCGGTAGCATTGATTTGAGTTTAAATAGTAGTCCTTTATGCCATACACTTTCGAATGCTTTTGCAATGTCTAGGTAAACTGCTACGCAATATTTTTGGTCGTTCAAGTCGTTTAGAATTTTGTTTGTCACTCGATGAACCTGTTGAATATTAGAGTGATTTTGTCGAAATCCAAATTGGTGGTCCGGAATAAGATCATTCTGTTTTAGTGCTTTGTTGATACGGTCAAGCAGGAGTTTTTCGAATATTTTCGAAACAATCGGTAGTACACTAATTGGCCTATAAGATGAAGGTCTTGTAACGTCTTTACCTGGTTTCGGGATTGCTATTATTTTGGAAACTTTCCATACTTTTGGAAAGTAGTCAAGTCTTAAAATGGCATTGAGAACATTTCTAATATATATAATGGATCTATCCGACAATTTTTTTTAAAATTTCTCCTGTTATTATGTGAAACCCAGGTGATTTTTTACATTTCAGGTTGTTTTTTATGTAGTGTTTTATTTCGTTGGTTCGTATTTTCTTTATTGTCATTTTCGTGAATGTGGAGATATTTCTATCTGGTAGTGAAATGTTTCGTCCGTTGAAGCCATTGGTGAATGTTGTTTTAAAATATTCAGCTAATGTTTTTGCTTTTTCGGTGTCTGTCCTGGCCCAAGTAATATTAGTTTTCATCAGAGGTGGTTGGTGGTTAATTCCTTTTTTTCATTTTTTTGTTCTTGAGTTGCTGTGAGATTTGTTAAGAATATATTAACATGTTGGTTGTTAATTTCTTTGAGGAGGTCTTTGAGTTCCTTGGTCGATTTGTTGTAGTTTGCTTTGTCCAGTGGTGATCTGCTACATTGCCAAATCTTTCGTAGTTTTCGTTTCTCTTTGATTTTTTGTCGTATAGTTTTTGGTGTGAAAGAAGTAAAGTTTGTTGGTTTAATTTCCGGCGTTGTTCTAGTTGCTGCAAGGTGTATTGTGTTATTTAAGTATATAATAGCATTTTCAATGTCATGGTGTATCTTAAGAGGAATCCTCGGGTCAATTTTCTCTTCAATTACTTTTCGAAAAGCGTCCCAATCAGTTTTATGGTTGGTCAGGGAAGGGATAGGGCATCGTACTTTTGCAGAAGTAGAGTATTCAACTATAATAGGAGAATGGTCAGATGAGAGTTCAAGACAGGACCTTCAGCTTAATTGAGTATGGTAAATGTTCTTTGTAATGCAAAAGTTAATGAGATCTGGCTTTTTCTTGGTGTCGCTTGGCAAATATGTGGGCTCGCCAGTGCTTATAAACTTGCGTTTATTTTTTGTTGTCACCTCCATTGGATTTTTTCCTTTTTTGTTGGTAAATCTTGAGCCCCGGGCCGTGTGTTTCGCGTTAAAGTCGCCTCCTGCAATAAAACGCGGGCCCAATGTTTTGATGTATTCGGAATACTGCTGTGGACTTATTATGAATTTTGGTGGGCAATACAGAGCAGATAGTATGAGTGGTCCGCATGCATCCTCGATTTGAATTGTCGTGGCCTGTAAGTAATCTTTTGCATATTCTGGATGAACGTTGAATCTAATGTCTTGTCTAATTATTGTTGCTGATCCTCCATGGGCTCGTCCGATAGGGTGGTTAGTGTGGTTTAAATAGTATTTAGGTATTTTTATAAAGCTTTTGTTAGAGAAGTGGGTTTCTGAAATTAGTAAGATGTCGATGCAGTTATCAATTATAAATTGTTTTGATTCAGAGACATGTTGGTTTAGTCTGTTTGCGTTCCATACGACTATTTTCAATTTTGTATTATTGTCCATTTTTTTTTGTGATAAAAAGAGTCAATATGTTCATCATATTGGTTATTTGTGATATAAGCTGCTTCATCATGTTTTTTAGTTCTGATAGATCGTGTAAGGATTTTGTTTCATTTAACGATCTCTTAGTGTTGTGCATTAAGTCATTCCGCGTGTCATCGGTGAGTGGTGTCCTAGGATTATTAACCTTGAATAATCTTTCAAAAAAGAAAATAAGTTATAATATCAACCAAATACAAAGGCACGCATCTCAATAAAAGGCTTTCAATACCCATTCATAAAAAGGAAATAAATTCTGTCGAATGAGAATAAAATTATAATATTTTAAGTTAAATTTCAAGCGATCTTGCTTTATGACTGTCAAGCGAGGGGAGGGTGTGCAAAACCTCGCATTCGGAGGTTCAAGTATCGCATAACAGATTATTGAAGATGATGCTTAACCGTTCCTGGCATCATTCAGCCTCTTATCTCCACAGAAAGGAATGTTGAATTGATTTCCGCTGGAATCCAAAAACATAAAGTTTATTTCGAGGAAGCTGTGCATACGCCGGCAATATTTTGGTTATCTAATTTATAGACTCTGGTTTCGGCCAGATTCGGCCAAAAAATTGGTTTTGGCCACAGTTTCGGTTTCGGCAAAAAATCGACCGAAACTTCGGCGGCGCCGAAACTCAGTCTTTCACAAGGCACACAGCAATTAGGCCCATTGTGATACCGCGAGGGTTATGTGGATTAATGTATCTACCTGTATTGAGGAGTAAGTGAGAGCTTTTCCTCCCGGGCAGTGAAGAAGGAAAAGGTGGAGAGAACTCGTTTGCTTTTCAAATGCTTCAGCAAGTTGGGGCAAGCTGTAAAGAAGTGGGAACATAGATTTCTATGTCTTGATTAGTTTGACCGCAGCTAATGGCATGTCGATTTATTGTGTGGTGCATTTGTGAGGTTGCATTGTACCTTCAAAAGCAGGCTCATCTGCTCTGCAGTTTCCGTGGATTTCCCTATGTCCTGGAACCCCGTAAAGGTGAACCTTAAAAAATTCCGCTATCTTCTAACGGGATACGCGGCGTTCCTTGACAAACTTAGATGTAGATATTATGGCAGCTTGGCTGTCGTTCGAAATGAATATTTCCTTTGCAGAAATGCTACTATACAGCAACCATTTCGCGGTCGTGGTAAAACATTTAAGGAGAGTTCTATACTAAGATTATTCAATAAGATAAACTTCCACTTTTCGTTCTAGTTTTGATCCATTGTTTGTAATCGTGATGGAGCCGACTGTTGGGAGTCCTCCAAAGATTGAGGACTGATCAAAATCAACTCTGGTGCATGATAAGATTGCATTGAGTCTTACCAACACAAACTATAATGTTTGACTAGCACGGTTAGCTTCGCGTGAGTTCTTGGTCCGTAAGCTGTATTTGTGTATTTGTTTATTTTCTCGTCAGGTGACTTTGGACGATATAATTTCTGTGTGTGTAAAAATATACTAAATTTATATAATAACAATTAAAAATACACAATCAATTTCAACTTGTCTAAAAAAGCTTCGGTTTTGGTTTCTGTTTCGGCTTCGGCTGTAAATCATGTTTTGGTCGGACACTAATATTTATACATTTTATTTCAATTAATTTGTTGAATTAAATTGTGACTTTGTGACTTAAGAAGAAATTTTATAGAAGGAGGTTTTATTTGTATGCACTTTCGGGAGAAGATCCTCTCTGAGTAATACTAGAAACATAATTATACCTACAAGAAGATTTCCAGTCGAATAGGCAATCAGGAATAGTATTGTGGAAAGTCAAATCGTCGAAATGGTTGAATCAAACGGGGCTCCTGGAAATGTTTAGCAATATCTGAGGAATATATACAAAAGATCAAATAGGTCGATGATCAAAGTTTATTTAGCAGGTTGTTCACTTCCGCCGCCATCGATATGAAGTCTATTTAAAATATTTTTTTGTGTATATTGATTTTTGTATAACGATAACTTCGAATTAAGGGTTCATAAATTCACTTATTTACTGGTTATGATTTGTGTAGATATTTGACAGTGCAGTAGTTAAGTTACTTGTCGAGTGAACATCCAAGAACAACTTTCGCATACGTCGACACATGATCATACTGTTTTAAGCATAGACGTAGCGGGCAATATTGTTAAAGGCAGCATTAAGCTGGCGCCTAGTGAGTGCATTATGGGAATAACAAATTTCGCAGACATATAGTACTTTATATTTTCAATGGAATGAGCAGACCAGAGCATAAGCCTTGTGTTAACTAGAGTGAAGCTTTGAGTCAGAGAGAAGTTCCTGAGGCAGCCATAAAGTTTCCCGATGATAAAACGCACATAGTCATACCAGCGTAAACTCATGTGGATCCAAACTCCATGGTTTTTAGTTTTATCCAGAAACTCAAAAGGGGGATTACCAAGGAAGATTGTGGGGAAGCTGCTTTTGTTAATACCATTCGTATTTATTACAAAGCATTTCGTTTTTTCCGGGTTAAGGCGTAAGCAATTTTCTTGAGCCCAGCCAAAAATCCAGTCTGAATCAGCAGGTGAGTTATTTATTGCTTTCTTTATGAGAACAAAAATGATCTTTGTGACTTTTCAGTTACACGGAAAAGTAGATGGCAGAAGGAAAGGCAGGAACTCCATCCATACCGACAGCTTTTGATTTTATTTTTAATACTGCTTTAACAACATCAGTTTGCTCGACCCTGCAAAATGCAAAGGAGCCAATTTACAACACTTGAATGTGTTGGGGAAGCACCCCTGATATTGTTTATATCTCAGCAAATATTTTATTCATCGTAGCTGGTTGGGATTGACTTGTTTTTATTTTGTTTCCCTACACCAAATCATTTTCCAAATCATTTTAGTTGGAAACCTATGGTCATAGTGTGTACCATAGTTCGTTCGTTTTGCTTCTTTAATTTTTGCGTTAACAGAGTTTCGTATACTTCGAAAAGCTTCATAGAACTCGGGGAGCTTAAACCGTTTCTACTTTTTGTAGGCCATGTCACGGTAATTCCTTAGTAGACGGATTTCTAGAGTAAACCATTTAATGAAGTAACATTTAGTTATCTTGGTTTTAAGTAAAACATGTGTATTGAAGAGCTGAACTGTTATATCTTGACGATATTCAATTTGAGCGTTGATCGACGTTTCACATTTGACGATATAATTTCATAGGCGATTATTCCACTTCAGATACAACAAAGCCTGGGGTCGAATTATGCCATCCGTGCACGGATGGGTAATCGTACGAACAAAAATTACGTGACTCGTCATACGAACGAACGTATTGGGATAATGTCTCATGAATGATCACGGAACGTAATTTTCACGAGAACAAAAAAACATGTACTAGATTTTGTACAGCAAACGTAATAGTGTTAATGTCAAACACTAGTAATCTGTCAACAAATATGCCATTTATTTGAATTTAAAATGTGTGCAAAATGAGTTCTTTTCCCGAGTTGCTTTTATTTTTAAGTCCTTTTGACTCAGAAGATAGTGATTTTAAAGAAAATGTTGTTCGATGGCAGTTAAGGGATAAAAGTTATCCTTTGGAACTTCCAAACAAAGCGTAAGAATAGTGTGAAACAGAATTTTCGATGTAAATATATTGCATGTGAATTTCCTTTTCAGTTTTATTAAACGTTATCGTTTGAATAAAGCAGCTTTAAAATTAATATTAAAAAAGTGAATTGTGATTCGCATTTATCCACCGCCGCAACACTCAATATGGAGGTGCAGCGCATGGTGCGTTTGTGTGGAAACATTCCGATCAGCGTAGGTTTTTGGAGGGTCGGTTTCAAAAGGATATACCTTAAAACGCATGGCTCTTAGGTTACCATTGCGTTGATGATATCCTGCATTCGGGTTTTTCTATTAATTCTTTCTGACTCTGGATATTCTCTTGAACCTGGGTATATAGCTTCCTACAGGAGCCCGATTGAAGGTTCAAGCGCATTCAAATTCAACGAAGTTCATTCTAAGGCCCGTTGCATTGTTGAAAGAATGACTGGGTTTCTGGAGTGTCGATGGCGAATCCTAGGATATGGGAAAAGGGGAAGGTACAGGCCTGAGAAAATCGCACAAATAATTAATGTGTGCTCTGCCCTTCACAATCTCTGTATCGATTTTAAAGTTCCATATCATGAAAAACAACCCGTAGTTGAAAGTGCGCCTTCAGTATCTAACCCACATCTATATAGAACTGGGAAACCGATAAGGGATAGTATAAGTCATTCTCTTCGTGGTGAAAACTTTATTTAAATAAAATATTAAAAATAAAAAAGGCACATTCAGTCCGACATATACTACTTTGTCCAAAAAATAAGGTGAGATATGAATTTAAACTGCGCGCGTCGAAGGATTTGTAAATTTTTCTTTCTTTTTAGGTTGGAAGTACTGTCAGTGACATCTGTGTGAAATTTCATGTCAAAATATATTCATAGTGTTTGAGATACGCGTCGTTTTGTGAGCTGCTAAAAGTGAGTTTTTCGTTTTTTGCGATGTCGAAATTTATTGAGCAAAGAATTTGCATTAAATTTTGTTTGCGGAATCAATTTTCTGCTGCGGATACGTTGAGGATGGTGCAGAAAGCCTTTGATGATGGGGCTATGTCTAAAAAAAATGTTTACAAGTGGTATAGTGATTTTCAAGCCGGCCGTGAACGTGTCGAAGACGAAGAGCGTTCTGGGCGACCATCAACCTCAACCGATGAAGCTCACGTCCAACAAATCAAAGATTTGGTGTTGAAAAACCATCGATTAACGATTAGAGACCTTGCTGATGAAGTTAGCTTATCGAAAGGCTCAGTCAATACCATTTCGAAGGATGCTTTGGGCCTCAAGCGCGTCAAATCTCGACTGGTACCCAAAACATTGAATTTTTTGGAAAAAAGGCGTCGCGTTGAAGTGTGTGAAACAATGCTTTCCGACTACCAGGATGTCATGAAACGCATTACAACTGGCGATGAGACTTGGATCTATGCTTACGACCCCGAAACAACCGATCAATCGAGCGAATATCGTCCCAAAGGAGAGCCGAGACCAAAAAAACCGCGCCAAAGTCGCTCAAAAATCAAGGCCATGTTGACTGCTTTCTTCGATTATCGTGGTGTTGTGCTTTATGAATTCCTTCCAACCGGCTAAACTGTCAACAAGGAATATTATTTGAACGTTATGCGTCGTTTGCGTAACGCTATCCGCCTAAAAGGCCGGAATTGTGGAAAGACAATTCTTGGTTTTTACAGCACGATAATGCACCATCCCATACCGCACTCGTAATTCGTGATCATTTCGCCAAAAACTCAACCCATATCGTTCCGCAACCACCATATTCACCTGATCTGGCGCCGTTCGACTTCTGGCTGTTCAACAAGCTCAAAAGACCGCTCCGGGGACACCGTATTGATACGATAGAGGAGATTCAAGCCGCAGCGAAGACGGAACTGAAGGCCATCCCGGAAAGTGACTACAACCAGTGTTTCAAAGATTGGAAAATCCGTTGGCATAAGTGCATTGCATCGGGAGGGGATTACTTTGAAGGGGATGAAATTGATTTGGAAGAATAAATAAAGAATTTTAAAAATAAATACAATGTCACCTTATTTTTTGGACACAGTAGTACTTAAGACAACATAATTATGAAATAAATTGAAATTGTTGCAGTTCATCCTAAAAATATTTATTTGATGTGTTTTTGTTATATAAGTTACTAATTAAATAAATACCAATGATTTTACTAACATTTTTTTGCTCCTTTTCACTTATACGCAAGGACTCAGCCGATCATATACTCGTTCGATCATTTTATTACGTTTAATTACACGCAAACGTGTACAGTAGTGCCAAATTACGCGAACCAGTATACTATACGTTCACGTATGCCGTAGTGCCAAAACCACAGTTTACGAATTCGTGCATCTCGTTCACGGATGCGGTGATTCGACCCCTGTACTCAATTAAAAAGTAACAACGCATCTTTGACGCTGGATATGAAGGAAATACGAATGCTTATTGAAACTATGCTATTGGAACTGTGCTCAACAAATCGCAACCATGCACAACGATATCTGCAGAAGTAGTTTCGTTTCGGAGTACTGTCGTTTCCACAAAGTACTGTCAGGAGAAAAGGGTTGCAATAACCTTGTGCAGGAGTTTCGCCAAACTACCTACCAAATGACTGTCACTCTAAGTATCATTCCCGAGACCGATGTATGTGATCAGGTGCCGAAATATTCGAGGTATAAATGATTAAGCACTGATGATGCTGAAGATGACTTCCCCGGGAGTATTTATGGTGCCGTATCCTAGCCCTCCACTACAGTTTCCATAGCATTCGTTTGACTTCCCGACATGCCCGTTCGCAATCAGCAATGCACTCGTGGATTGTTTCTTACCTATGTTCCATTGGATGCCCGATACTTGTTTAGATGCGAACACGCGTTGCTCCCGCAAAGGTCTGTGAACGACTGACTGTTTGCCGTCTTTGGGGGTGCATATTATCCACTAGAGTGTATGTGACGCGTAAACGAATCATCGTATTCTGAATAACTTGCTCAGATGGACGAATATGCCGACCGACAAGGTTTTCAAAATAAGTTTACACAATTTGCACGCATCGAATGACGATAATCTATCTATCTTAAAACAGCAAAACGTGTTAATCATAAATCAACTTTCAACTGTCAAATTGACAATCAGTTTATCAAATATTCGAAAATCGAAAAAAAACGGTGCTGAGCCTCTTGTTATTTAAAAATAAAACATTTAATTAAACTTAACTTGAAACTCTAAAAAGTTGGATAATTTTTTTGGAGATATAAAGTATAAAAACTGCATTGTGCCATAGACTGTGCGATATTGAATCGTTGCCAACATTAAAATGAAAGAGGATAAACCTTGTCCCATTCACATATTTAATAGTAATACGGTATACAATGTTTTTTTCAGTCATGGATCAACATTTGTTGTCCAGGTTACCCGGACGTCTGTGAACCTGGTAGTTAAGACTTCCGCGTAGCGACTTCTAAGGTTCAACATCAGATGCATCCGTACGTTTCAAAACTAAGCAAACCTGTAGCCTTTGGTGGTGTATGGCTGTGTTTTCGTGGTAGGCGCGCTTAGATGCATTTTGACATTTTTCAACTTGAAAAACGTTGTCCAATTCCGCTAAAGCTTTGTCTTGTCCTGCTATATTAATGGAAATATTTTGCGAATTCTGATGAAATGAGATACATCTATTGATTCAAGGAAAACACAAGAATATCACGAACCTGTTTCTCAGAATGTCCAATTCGAATTTGCTTGTTTCCACTCACTGAACACTCCTGAAAGCTTCTCGAGAACTCGTAAGCAACGTCGTGGGCATTTGGAACGAATTCATTGAAACAGTGCATTGCTCGTGATAGTCCGGCTTTGGAATGCAACTCACACTTCGAGGCTGACATGAAGATTACCTTAAATTGAGCAATCAATAAAATTTATTTCAAGTGAAACGAAGTAGACTTAACTTACAACCAATGTTGCTGTTATAATAAGTATGGCCGCTCTATTCATGCTCATCAGCTTTTTAATCAATTTGAAAAACCTTTAACGTGAATTCGCTCGTCAAACATACTTTCCGCCTCTGAGGTGACTGAATGCATTAACTTGTTACACCCATTAAATAGGGCTTTTTCGTGGTTTCGAAAGATACCCAAGCGGAAGTGATAGAACATTGATTATAACTCATTTTGCTGATATCGAACGTCATAAATGACATTTCCGTAAGCAAAATAAAACTAGTAGATAAGCTTGTTGACCAGCAAAGTCAGTTTGACAATGACAAATGGCTTCACAAAAAATATTAATAAAAAAAGGTCAAATTTTTAAATCATTTAAAATGCAAAAAAAACTACTTATCCTGGAGGCATTTTTGAATGGTCTCGAATCGAATCAGGAACGAACTTTACAAGTTCAGCAATGCGCTTGTCAGTGCAAGCCTTATGGTAACCAACTTGCGTATTTATAGTTTTATTCTGTCTCTTATCTGACGATTTAATTCCAAAAAGATAGAAATCGAGCTTTTGTAAGCTTGTAAAAGATAGTGAAATGTTTACAAATATGAAAGCTTACTCTTTTGTTAAAGTGACAAGTTGCTTTCTGTGGACTGATCTACCTGAGCCGTCCAAGAAGAGTTATCACGCGCATTTAACAAGGGAAGCGGCCCCATTAAGGCTAAAAATTTGAATAAAGGGCGGGTCTCTTATATTAGCATATTTAGTCACTGACTGACAAAACTCAAAAACATATTTCCGGGGCCCGAACTTGAACAATGTTGAAAATATCGCAAAGCTACTTCGAAAGTGGATGCTGTGTAACCGCAGCCGTGCGAATTTCAAAACGAATACAAGAGATTGGTTTGCTGGTTCAATTGACTTAGGAATTGAAGCAACCTGCTTCAGTATCGCTTTTCTATTTGGGCCTAAGAGCAGTTCGAAATTGGCGACAATTTTGTTCGAAATTCATATTTTCAGATAAGTGACATTTTCATCTTGGCGGTTCCTTAAGCAAGCAAACTTTTCATCAGAAAATCCACATGTAGTCCAAGAGAAGGGTCAAAATGCTTTGAACTTGTGACTGTTGGTGTAGTTTTTGGTGTGGTAGCATAATTGTCTTACCCTTACTCTTATACTCTTGTTTTTATGGACAGAAATCGGAAATAGGGTGAGTTATGATTCCAGCAAAATATGGTGCCGTAAATGCCATCCCACAATCGATTGATTGCACACCCAGTTGCTTGACCACCCAGTGCTGTGATTGGGCGCAGTGGACTTTTAGTTATCGAGTGAAATTAAAGATCAATACTAAGCGAACAATTTAGTGACAATTTGGACACTTGAGGGCAATATTTGTCAAGCTTATAGTGAAAAACGAACCTTAACCATTTAAATTTTAAGAATTGGGATATGAGATTGACCCCGTCAGCGGAAGCTGCCGTTTGAAAGGAATGAATTATAAAAAGCTCTGCACACTGCATATAGCTAGCCCGATATACAGTGATGGTTATTGAAATAGAAGCATTCTCTGTTGCCCATAACTTTCTTTAAAAACCATTGTTTAAAAACAAGAATAAAAAGAAAAAACTATTTCATTAGAACTTAAACACAATTAATTTTATTAAATAGAGAAAAAATATTACTTCATTAGGGATAAAAAGTGATTTGAAAGTGTACAAAGTAAAAATTGGGATGAAATCTTTGGTCAATGAAATAGAGCCACTTGACCTTTTTCGCAATAAAGTGATCAGCGTGCAGAATAATTTCGAGAGCGATGTTTTACTGATAGACCAACATTAGTATTTGGTTGCAAAGCCTTAATTTTTTAAGACGGCGTAACAGCGTCTGTGACATGAATTAACTAACGACTGACATCGCTGGATAGATATTGATGTCCATTCTTTTTGCACAATTGCCCAGAATTTTGCTGCGTTATTAACGAGTTGCTCTCTTGAGTTCCTGCCATACATTTTTAATCGGATTAAGATCCGGTAATTGAGCTGGCCTTGCTTACACTGTCACTTTGTGATTTTCAAAGAATTTTATTTCCTTTCTCGAGGTTCGTTTTGGATCATTGTCTTGTTGAAATGTCCACACTCGCAAATATACTGACATATTCGTGTTGATCCATGTTTTCTTTTATCCAGTATATTTGATATTTCTACCTCTATGTTTCACACATTTTTTGGTGTATTTAGGTGAAAATCTTTCATTTAAAGGACGTCTTACATCCTTTTTTCCATCAGATCCGATTGAGTTTATCTTTATTTTAACACTTTGAAAAATATTTCCTTAACGTTCCGTTTACATAGGAGTGGAACTTTTCTAAACACTCTTCCATTAAGATTTGATTTGATTTGAATCTTTGCCGAATTGTTCGTTCACTAATGTCAAGGTCCAATTCCATTTTAACATTATGCGAAGATCCGACTTCGAGATACGAATAATTCTTCGATCGTCTCGAAATGTGATTTTCTTTATTCTCCTTTCTCTGGAATTCTCTGGCACTTCATCTATCACGATTTAATGATCATTGATCTTGTGTTCTCAATTGAGTTCTTCTTCTTCAAGTTCTTTGATATTTAAGCTATAAAAACTTATCCCACGTACGCACGTACGTACGCATTTATATATTCACAGATAAATGTTTGAATTTTTAAAAGTAATTTTCAACAATGACGATTACTACTAAAAAACTAAGCTGGAATAACGCGTAAACGATTTTTTGCCCAATGGCTGGTTCAGTACAAGAAATTTTTAAGGATACCTCTCCAATTTCCCTTATTTACTTTGTGGTAACCTTGCCCACTGCAGACTTCTTTTCCGGAAGTATTTTGAAGGATCACCGAAAATAAGTCACAAACTAGAAACTCCCAAAGAGAATGTACATAAGAATGGTGTTAAAAAAGGCCAAGTTGTCATCAAAAGTTGCGGCACCCACTTAACTGATCATTGCCCAATATTATTCTTGAATCGTCTCTCGATTTTTTGCACCGTTTCGAAATTTTGGGTTTTTGTCAATGTGGCAGTCAAATCAAAGTGAGGTCCGATGAAAAGGTACCCATGCCACTTCTTCCCACATACTTAGTTTGTTGAGTTACCTTACGACTTGTTTGCGCTTTTAAAAGTTTGTTCTTCCTTTCGTGCAGTGCTCCTCTAGTGTGGTTTCGTAAGCTATTGTCTTTCCGATCTGATGTCCTATCCTACCTCACAAGGTCCAAGATTCTGTGCTATCCAAGAACGCCCGATATGGCAAGTGTTCTGTACAATATAAGCTCGGTTATTTAGAGTCGGGCTTTGTTTGTCAAATCATTTTTAGAGCAACTAAAAGGTTGTCTAAAGATCATAAATCCGAGGTTGACGTTTGAGTTTCGAATACTTCTTTCAAAAATGATGTTAAGAATATCGCAAGTGAACGTGTCGACTCTTCTAAGACCATCAAGTATCGATTTTGAACTTTCCAGTTCTAAGCCGTACAGGTTTGTTGACAATTTGATACATTCACGGTTAGGCTCATCCTCCTTAAGTTGGCGCAATTAAGAATATCTGTTTTTTTTTTTCTGAGGTTCCTTTTGAATGAAATCGGAAGGCGCTTCTCTAACACCAGCAGCCCTAATGGTGGAGCGTCGCTTCGTACGATTCCTCTTTCAAGCATGCAAAAACTTTTCCTCAAACCATAGGTTTTGCTACGTTGGCCAGAACAAATGCTACACATAAAAGGCTGCATTTCCGACTGTTTCAGACAGTGTTGCCAATTATAGTCTTCTGTTATTTCTTCCCGCACCGTAACTGTTGAGAGAATTAAGAGGTGTGAGCACAGCTTTTGGTAGTCTCTTCAAGGACGTAAGGATTCTTAGTGACAGTTTCCTTGAAGCCTGGAACTCCACCATTCTGGACTGCGACTAATAAGAAAGTCGCCTGTTTCGATGGTGGCTTTTTGAAGTGTTTGGCCACCCAGAAAACTAAACTTGTGCCAATTTCGTTGACAGATTTTCAAACTTGAAATTTTCTGGGCCGCATGTAAAAATTGAACCTCGTGAAACGTGTGGTCCGTACTATAAGATCATTTCAAAAGTACTCCTAAAATCAGACCTAGTCCATTGTGGGAACTAAATCTTCGCATTATATCGTCGAGTATGATTTTAACATCATGATGAACCATAATTTGGATGGTTAGCTCTTTCGATGAACGTGGGACTATCAGTCGAAGTCCTTAACAAAAGACCTATGAGGCTTGACTGAAAACGTTAAAAAAACCTGTCGTATATTGAGCAAGTCTTACCCGAAAATACCCCAAGAGATGGAACAGTACCATTCTCGAGCAACAGTGTGTGCTGCATTGTCAGACCATACTTTTTCGAAAGAGAAACAATAGTGAAAGATAATTCCTTTCAACTCAGACGGAGTAGTCTTTGTCGTCCTTTCCACACATCCCTGTTCAACAGCAAAGAAGAGTCGTGCCAATTCAAAAGAGGGAGAGAGGAGGAGAGAGTGAAGAGAAAGATAACAGGGCGAAAGCGGAAAAGCGGTGTTCAGGGTTACCTTCTGAACGGGGATCGTAGTAAAAGAACCGGTTAACGACTTACCCTAGCTATCCTTAGGCTATCCCAATGCTTTACTAAAACAAAAGGATAAAACTAACCTAGTCCTAATCTCCCTTAAATCTATCTTGACTTCTTAACTTACTAGCCCAACCACCCTAAATAACGTTAAAAAAATGTAAACTTAAGCTATGCCTTAACTAACTCAATACTAGCTATGGAGTCCTAGCTAAGTTGATCCCTTACACTTTCATTTCGGAACCATCATCCTGGGTCGCACCGTCCCAGGGATCAGATCAGGCCATCAGATGGTTTTCCTGGCAAGGTCTTTGCTATCTCCCTGGCCAGCGATTTCCGGGGGATAGCTTTTAAAGCGATTCGACGGACACAGTCCAAAAGTTTGTCCGTTTCCACGTCCTGGTCCTTACAAAACGCTAGCCAACTGAACGGACGGCCTTCCCATCGAACACCATTTTTCATGCAACCAGGAAAATTTAAATAGAATTGCGTAGAAATTTCCACAACAAGATTATATTAAGAAACTTTTTTTTTAGTTTAACCTGTCCCGGTGTCTGTCTGTAATCAAATTTTTAAAATGAATTTTGAACTGCATACATCGCCTCGGCCGATTTTGCTTAGATAAGGACAAACAGTTACGAAATATGAAATACTTTCAAAATGGCCGCAGTTACAAGATGGCGAATTGTGTATATTTTGTCAACCCCTGAAATTTGGGTATGAAATGAAATATCTTAAAAAGTAGGAAACGGTGAAATGAGTGACTTTGAAATAAGCAAATACAACTAAAAAATGCTATCTCCAAAAAGTGCAAAAAGTATCCCCAAAATATTAAACTTAGAAAGTACTATGTTAAGCTGTGTAAAAAAACGAAAGTATTATTAACTGAAACTAGCGATTCATATTACATCAATCAACTAATTCGTTTAAGGGGGAATATTGAAGGGGAATGGAGAGTAGTTAATTCCGTACTAGGAAAATAAGCAAAAACTAATAAATTAACGGTATCGAAGTTGGCAACACCGTGGTTTCTGATCCGAACTTGATTGCAAGTAAGTTTAATGATTACTTCGTTAATATTTCAGAGACTTTAAAACCCTCCATCCCGCTGCATACGTATTGCAACTGCAGCATCTCATCAGATTTGTTCGAGGATAGTATGCAAGCAAATAGTTTTGGTTTTCAACCCATTACAGCTGCGGAGATTTTAAAACTAGTATCGAGTTTAAAGAACAAACATTCTTGCACGAGTGACGGCATCTCCAGCATACTCCTTAAAAAAATTGTCTGGTTTGTCGTTGATGTTCTATGTTATATATTTAACCTTAGTGTTGAAAAAGAATATTCCCGCTTTTTTTGAAGTGTGCAGAAGTAATTCCTCTATTTAAAAAAGGAAATCGAACGCATATTAACAATTACAGACCGATTTCTGCGCTTCCGACATTTTCTAAACTCTTCGAGAAATTAATTAAATCTAGAATGCTTTCGTTCCTGGAGAAAAACAACTTTTTCTCAGCTTTTTAGTTTGGCTTTAGGTCATGTAGGTCCACAGAGGATGCTATCCTCAAGCTATGTTGTCATCTATATAAGGGCATAAATGCTAGTCAATCAACCATGGCGTTCTTCATAGACATGACCAAAGCATTCGACATGATTGATCACAGATTGCTTTTAAAAAAACTTTATAACGCCGGCTTAAGAGGCAAAATATATGAATGGTTTGCGTCATATTTGCACGACAGCGAGCAAAGAGTTCTAATAAATAGAGTAACCAGCATTTCACTTAAATTAAAAAATGGCGTCCCGCAGGGATTTGTGCTGGGCCCCATTCTATTCTTGATCTTCGTTGATTCTCTTTTTAAACAAAGTTTCAAATGTAGTCCTATAGCGGTTGCAGATAATGTCGCATTCACTCACAATGGCAGTTCATCTCTTGAGTGTATAAATCAAGTTAACGAAGACCTACAAAAGTTGAGAAACTGGTTTGCATTTCACAAAGTGATTATTAGCGACAAAACTAAAATGATGTCATTCAAGCTATCAGGAAATGTTTCAACGAACTTCAATGTTTTCTATCACTCACATGACTGTAGATAGTTCTGTTTGCCAGTACATTCGTGCGATCGGCACAATTTTATAAGAGACAATCATTGCTCTAATAGTTGCTTCGAAATCGAGTCTGTAATTTTTTTTAAGTATTTAGGGGTTTTCATTGACTGTAATTTGAACTGGAAGATTCGTATTCAATCAGTAAAGTCTTATATAAAGATGCTAACCCGTAAAATGTATCTTCTAAGACAATATTGCTCGAGAAATGTTTTGAAAATGATTTACTATGGTCTTGCTAATTCCAAATTGCAATACGGCATTACGAGTTGGGGAAATTCTTACATGAACAATTTTGGTATCCTTTTGAAGGCTCAGAAGCACTTGATTCGAATTGTATGTGGAAAAAATCGGTATACGCATAGTTGGCCTCTCTTTTGTGAACTAAGTATTCTTCCTCTTAGACATCTTTATGTATTCAAAGTACTCAAGGAATTCTTCAAACAAAGTGGTAATACTGCAACTAGAAAGTCTAGAATATACAACCTTCGCGTTAATAATATGACTCTTGTCGATGTTCCGATCGCACACAAGACACACTTTTTAAAATTTTACTTAACGGCTTCACCAATGGTTTTTAATAGACTTCCGATATCCATAAGAACCACGAGAAATTTTCACTCATTCTTAAGAAAAGTAAAAAATTGACTTTTTGCAATGGATTTAGAATGTATTGATCAGTTTTTAAGAGCAGTAATATAATAATATCGGAAAAAGGATTCTTCAGAAACATTTTTATAGTAGCTTTTTATTTCTTGTATTGTTTTTGATTTTTTTTTCCTCTATGTTATTTTTTTTAATAAAATTAAGAATTTGTATTGTATTTTTAATATTTACATATTAATTAAACTGATAGTACCCCATGTCAGTTCTATTAATCAGTTACTTGAATTAAAATGCCATTTAACACTAACTTCATTAGTTACCTAATGACTTCTATTTGTTCAACTCCACATTTATAATATAAAGAAATTTTTGTTTGTTAATAAGTTTAAGTGCTGATGAATAAAATGTATGAAATGAAAATGAATAAAAAAAATGGCCGCGTCAACAAGATGACGGATGTCATTTTCTTTTCAACTCCTTTGAACTCCTCAACTGCTTTCAGTTTGAAAATTAAAGTTTGTCTTGACAAGGATTCAGGTCAAAGATGATATACAAAGATAAGATGGTTAGATTCGTCTTGAAAAATACTCTGGCACTATGGGTTGTCGGTTGATATATAAAAATATGATGACAAAAATGTTGTAAATAGATTCAAATATAATTATTAGTAAGAAAAAACATTTTCTTCTCTTGCTATTAAAACGTAAAATGTTTTCATTTCTAATAATAAGTAATCAAATTTTAAGTTTTTATTTTTAAACCATTTTTTTAAAACCATTATTATAAGCTTGTTTAAAAAAAGTCGTTTATCTATTATTTATCCTGCATCTTTCTCGATTTTTAGTCCCTGCCAACTTATAATGTATAGTACATCTTTAATTTCCATCTCATTTGGTCAGATTAGTTTCAGTCAAGTCCTTCTTATCTAGATCGCCGATATCAGAAACCACAAATCACTTAGGTCAACAAACGAATGAAAGTCGAAAATTTATTTGGTAATACTCAAGAGTTGATTTTATGATTCCCGGATGTACATACACATAATGTTTCAACAACATTTCCTTCCAGCGAAATCAATTTATAATCCCATCGATTAGATTGAAAATTTTGCGCCGGAAGCTTTGACATCCGCCAAAGCTGCTTCCACGTTCAATAATTCTCTCTGTTTGTTTACATATTTTACTTAATCAAGAGTTCAACAGTTGATAAGAGCTCCCAAAAAAAAAAAAAAAAACAAAGACAATCGCTTGGATCTTCGTTGCTTTCGAATGTTCGAATGGTTCTTAGGGTATAAAAGTATAATTCTAGATGGAGGACTAATCAGTTAACAACTTGTACTGCCAAAGGTGCTGATTCCGAGAAGCACAAGCCCAAATAATAAAAAAAAAAAGCTTTCATATCGCAAGATTTTCGAATAAAAGTTCGGAATTGCCAAAATATGATAGCTAAGATAAGTGTTGCCATTGTTTTGGCCATGGCAGCAACCATTGTAAGTCGAGACAACCATCATTTATCGAAGGTGCTTATGATTTTGGTTTCTTTTAGACGGCAGATGGAGCTGGTGCACCACATTTGTCTGTTGCTGATCAATCCCTTATGAAGTACATGATGAGGAGTAAGTTCAGCGATGATCCAGAAGTATCTAGTTACTGTTTTGGATATTTCATTCCGGAGATTATTGACATTGCCAACGATTTTGAAAGGGATTTCAAGGCATGCTCCGCTTCTGAAGTGGATCGAATTGAATCTCTAAACAATGTTGCCAAGAATGATCGGCATACTATTGAAATGACTGCCGATGATATTTGCACTGGAATGACTGCTTGTGGCGAGTTGGAGGATTTACTGGAATTCTTCGATTGCTACGCTGGACAGGTAAATTTAAAACCAATTGACATTCGAGAAAATTATTTATGCAAATGTTTCTTTGAAGGGTTCTCACAACACTCAGACTATTTTTGATATAACTCACAATGCTACCGATATGAGTGGTGAATTGCAAGAGCAGTATCGCGAAGTCAAGGTAGAAAAAATCGCGTGCCAAAATGCATCGGAACGCGCCTATGTTGAAAGATCCGCAATTTGTTACCACAACTTGGACATTTGTCTACAAACCGGGGCTATGCCGTCAACTGTCAGCACAAGTACCACAACGCCATCAAGTATTTCGACCGCAGACAGCTCTTCTTCAACTTCAACACAATCCACTGCGTCCTCGTTTACTCAGAGTTCTTCTACATCATCCATTTCGAGCACTACGAATCAAAATTTGGAAACGTCAACAACGCCATTACCGAACGACCATCCACAGTTAAGTGGACGTGGAATGAAAGTGTTACCCGAACTCCGAAGGTTCTGGAGAAACTAGGCGAAGGACAGTGATGGACAAAAGCTCGATATGGATCTCTCCAAAATAAAATAAATTTATTCGATTTTTAATCAATTGGAATACATTTTGTATGAGTATTTAAAGTGTCCAATTTTGGTATACCAATTGGGCTTAAAGCTTGTAGTCAAGCAGATAAGCCAATCTACACAAGCACTGGTTATCGCGTGTTAGTCTACATATTACCCGCGGTATTAATTTCGGATCTCGACCGTCGCTGACATTTAGCTGTCAGATTGTTCATTTAATAGTGATTAATTGGACAGATTTGTTGTAGACCATAAATATAATTAGCTTCTACCCTATCTTGATTCGATAAGTTTAGTGTTTAATCAAAGAGAGAGAACCTGTTATTGGTCACCATGGATCCGAAAAGTTTTTATATAAATTCTTTTGTCTATGATGATTCTGACATCGAAGAAGTTGATTTCAAAGAGTTCTGAGTACGACGTGGACATGGACTGTTGATGGCCGTTCCTTGCAAGGATTTCATTATGAAGAAACCACTCAAGAAGCTTGTGAGCTCATGAATTTGCAGACAAACTTGACCGTTCAAAATATTTGAGCTAGTAGAACCAAAGCTCGCCGTGGATGACTTCAATGCTGCCAATATAATCCCAGAATGTGTCATAAATACGGAGTTAAAATTGAACTGTGTGATCACATAGTATTCAAATAGTGCTTGACTTATCACGGCCATATTTCGACTAAGGTAGATCTATGGCCAATGTTAATTTCTGCACGTCAATTGCCTTATGGAAGACTTTGCTTGCTCGCAAAGCTCATTTTATTGGAACGCGGCGTAAGCATATCATAGGCAACCTAAAGATGTGGCAAACAAGTTGAGCACAAAACATGACCTGTGGGAACTGCAAACAGGGAAAGGGAATCGCAATGGCGAAGCGATTTAAAAAAGATTGAAAAGCTGAAGAAAAAGCTTTACGCCACTGCGAAAGACAATAAATTTTAACACCTGTTGTCAATGCCTTGACAAAATGACAGGCTCTATGTGAACAAACAACCTGTAATGTACAGATTCAATCTACTGGAAAAATGCCGTAGAGGAATCTGTATCATACCATACTAAGCTTTAGCAAAGCTAGAAAACGTTGCTCAAACTGCTACGATAAGTTATCAATAAGTGACCAAATCAGCAAAAAAATTAATCAAAAAGTTTCAACTTTATACTGGCGAGGGAATCCAGAAATCCAGCCTTTTGCTTTTGAAAAAACACATTCGATTTTTTGATTTTGATTTATTTTTCTGTCTACCTGACTACGCCAGAAGGAGGATTACGGTTTTCGAATGTTTGTATGTTTATTTCTTTGACAGGCTTTGTAACCTAAACGGCTTGATCATACAGCTTGAGAGTTGTTGTTATATTCGTCTAAGATCTGAGAGTGACACTGGGTACATCAAAATTATTTAACTAAAAATGACCGAATCTTGCGCCATATTTTATGTCTTAAATTTTTATTTATCAAAACCTGTCGAGTGGGGTATCAAGAAAAGGATTTCATAAAACGCTTGCACAAATTTATGGTACACAACAAAACGACGGTATTATATTTAGATGGGAAAAGAGAGGTAACAATATTGTATAAATTATAATAAATTCTAACGTTTTTATAGTCGATCCAATGGCTGACAACGCTTAAAAAGTGAAAGACGTGTACGCAACAGGTACCATACTCGACCGGGTGGTTGTGGATCAAGGCTCACATATATTTACAAACAATCAAGCATGAATAGCTGTTAGTCGAGTAAAAACACAAGCTGGATTGACTGTCAGTACCATTAACCTAAGAAGCTTTTAAGTCAGCCACATGATCAGAATTATTTGCTTCAATATTCATGGGAATTGATTCAATGAACTGATGCCTTGGAACCTGAAAGTTAACATAAAGAAGCTTTACCAAAATAAAATTTCGTTTTGATACCAATCTTAAAACAAATTTTAACCTTACGTTACATTGATGAAAATTTATTAAAATTTAAATTATAAATTTATTTACTTCGAAAACGTAAGAAATTTAAGAATACAAAATTGTTTTGAACAGAAAAAAAACCGACTGCGTTTACTGAAAGTTGAGAAATTAAAATTTTCGAACTCAACAAGAATGATCATTGCTGACAGTGTTCGCAAACGCAGTCAGAGGCATCAAATACGTGAACTATGATTTACTTATATTTTAAATAAGTTTAAAGTGTATCTATGCTTATTCTTTGATGATCGGCTGAGTACGGGATTATTTTAATAATATTTCTTTTCAAATTATTAGTTTTTAAGTTGTTTAGTTAAAATGTATAAATAAACATTATAATAACAATAAGAATTGTATTTTTTTCATTCAAATACAAGAGCATATAACGTCTAAAATAATCCCATAATCTTCTTGATTTCTTTTGTAAATCAATCAAAGATTTAAGCCGAGGTGTCAAGGAAGAAAAAAATAATTTTCACTAGGAGGCTTATTAAAAACCAAGTCTAAAATCGTATCACATCGATGGTACATGTGGCTTCCGGGGGAAAAAAGCTTTGACCCACTGGTGGGTCATGTGGCAGTCAACGTATTAACTCGTGATTAAGTGATCAGATGTTGACGAATCAAAAATTAAACTACGTGTAGAGAACCAATGGAATGACTGAGGTCTGAATGCATCTTACGGATATCCACAAAACTGAATATGTGATGTTCACGAGATTCTTCTCAGTAAAGGGAAAAGGTAGAATGGTTTTCCTGGAATCGAACAACAATAAACAGGACAATGCTCCTTGCTATACAGCCAAAATTCTAAGCATGAACTTTTTTGTTATTATAAAAGATTAATATCCAGCTTTAAATAAGCTAGACCTTCTTTGACTAAAAATAATATATGCATGTTTTTTTATTTCTTAGGTGAAAAAGTACTTATAAGAAAATAACGTTGATGTATAGAGTTGGCTTCACTATAGTCCAGATTTCAATCCCATTGATCTGGTCCATAGTTAAACTGAGTTGCGAAAAAGCTTCCAGAGTCATTTGAAAACCTAAAACTGTACTTATCCGGACTTGGGAAAACCTATCTGAGTCAATGTCTCGCCGATGTGCAGGTGGAATTAAAGAAAGAGGAGATCCAGTAAAGTCCTTTTAAGATAAAGAATGATTTTTGACAGACAATAAAAAAACATAAACACTGCACCAATAAAGCATTTTCCCTGAATCCCTAAATATGAGCCAGGTACCCTAAAAACGCATTTTTCGGTTTTATGGCACCAATGACCACGTGTGAAAAATTTAAACATTCTCAATTCATCATGAAACAATTGAAACCGCATAAAAAAATAAAACTTCATTAAAAAATAAGTAGTTTTGCAACAAATTTTACAAAATTCGAACAAAAAGTTTGAAAAACATATTTTTCGAACGGCACTGTATATGATAAATGGAGTACACCATCCAAAATCTAAGGTACATACTTTATGCGTTTATTTTATGCGTTAGATCGTTAAAAATTTTTAAGGTTTCACCACATATGTAACATGTAATTGTTGATTAGGTACCACTTGCGGCATTCAAGACTTTGCCGTCAACCATAGTTATAGTCAATGAAATGTACCAATTTTTTTCCCAAATTTTGTTGTATTAAGAGTATTGCTTAACTTCGTTGTTTTGCTTGACTTTTCCAAGGCATTTGTCATAGTCCCAAATAAGCTGCTTTTGCAGAAGTCAATCGAGTATTTTAAATTTGAGCCCACAGCACGTTAGTTAATTCTAAGTTATTTGAGCAGTTTGAGACGGGTTATTTGTGCAGGAGGGTTGGTCAGATTTTTTAACAACAAATGCAGGAGTCCCTCAAGGATATATTCTCGGGACTTTTTACTATTTTTTTACTATGTTTAATAACGATCTTCCTCATGTCCATAGCACTGCAAAATACAAATGTATGTAGACGATGTTCGACAACCGATGATGCGACAACCCGAATAAATGCTGATTTATCGCTAGTTGCTCCATGGTCGAAGAGTTACCACTTAAAACTGAATCCCAAGAAAAGTCAGGCGAAGTAATTTTTTCGAAGCCACTAAAACATCACTGTTTCCCAACTTGGACTGTTAATGTGATACATACATACATGTATGGTGCACAAGCATTTTTTACTATGGGAGGGGGGGTCTATCTCGCACCGTTTAGGAGGTAGGGGCAATTTAAAAAAAAATGACGTAAAATGAAAAAAAAAACAACAACGACAACACTTACAATAAAGTAGTATACCGGCTTAGAAAGCCAGAAACATATTCTTTAATCCTTCGTTTAAATTATATAGTTAGCTTTAATAGTTTTTGAAAAATTCGCATGCAAACTCAAAACTTTGATAAAAAAATCAAAAAACAAGTTTAGACCAATTTTTTTCAAAATTGTGAAATGAAGTGCTAAATTTGCTTTTTGTAATCAATGCTTGTATCAATTCTGAATAGAACACAATAAACCGAATGGTTTTATGTCTTCTAGTGTTTGAGAAAAAGCCGGTATAGTACTTTATTTTAAGTGTTGCCGTTGTTGTAGTTTTTATTTTTTTTCATTTTAAGTCATTTTTTTAAAAATTGCCCCCCTCGCCCCTCCCATAGTAAAAAATGCTTATTTTTGGCTCCTCTACAAGAAATCGTTATCAATTTTTGGCGCCCAAGTTATCGTACTCTCCCCCTTATTTACTACCTGACCCAGAAAACGCTGTTTTGCCATATAAAAAATTTCTAGTGAAAATTTTGGTGCTTAACAAAAAATAACTAACTTATTGTAAGCATGTGGGGATGTTGTCTATGACTGAAAGAGGAATGTAGCGCTGTTGACGATGAAGGCCTATAAAAAATATACATTAAAAAATGTTATAATTATATTGTCCCACTGGTTGTCTTCTTCTAGCAAGCCGAACGGCCTGCATCTTTATACGTTGGATACTGTTATCCATTCACTTAACGTATCTCTTGAAATGACAACGGGCCGGTGACATTAACCAGCAACAGTCGCAAAAAAGACACTCAGTCTGCCTTGGATGGACCGTATATACTCACCCCAAGGCGCTTGATTTGAATAAACTGGGACATGCATCAATTTGTGGGCCTTGCTTGCTGGGCATCCTTTTTTGTTTGAGCCAATATGAAATAGTGTGGTAATTCTGCATAGAATATTATTCTTGCATAGGCACCAAAAGCATTCGCAAAATTAAACAATTTTAAAAATTCTTTGAGCGTAGTTTTTCATTTCTGAATTGAAAAATATAGCACGATGAAAGGGGGTACGGACCCCCCCAACCAAAACCGATTTAAAGATCTTTCTCCGGATGTGCCTTTAAATCGGAACACAAAAGCAAAACGCAAATGTACTGACGACCACTTCCCAGCACTCCCAACAATTTCCACAAACGACGACAACATTCCCCGGTATGTAGTGATTTCCGGATTAGAAAAACTAGGCGATAAACTCAAACCACTCTCTGCATACAACCCCTTTCAAATAAATCATGGTTTGGAATACATTTCCAAAGACATTTTAAAGGTTAAGGCTATGCGGTCCGGTGACCTTTTGGTAAAAGTATCCGACCTTGCGACAGCCGAAAAATTCATCAGGGCCAAATTCGTCGACTCTTACTTCGTGAAAGTAGCTTTTCATGTTGCTCTCAACTCTATCCAAGGTAGAATCTTTTCCAGACACATAATCGATATACCGGAAGACGAATTACTGACGGAATTAAAAAATTACAAAATCACGGGAATCAAAAAAATTCTCAAAAAAGTCAACAATGACTTAGTGCCTACAGGTGCCGCTATTGTTACTTTTGATCTCATACGACGCCCTAGTGATATAAAAATAGGTTGGGTTAATTGCAAAGTGGAAGAATACATTCCAAATCCGATGAGGTGCGTTTCATGCCGAAAATTGGGTCACACAAAAAGCCACTGCAACAATTCACCAGTCTGCAAGGCTTGCGGTGTTCCCCCTCCACACGAACAATGTTCACGTGTTTTTTGCATAAACTGCAAAGAAGACACTCATACTTCTTATGACCCATCATGCCCAACATTCTTACGCCATAAATCCATCAGCAAAATTAAAGGCAACCGACGGTGCACTATCCGGGAAGCTTGGCAAATATACAACGACGACCCCATCCTACATCTTATACCAGCTCACAAAAAATATCCCGGGGCTAAGCCCTCCATGGCCGAAATCATCAAAAATAGAATCCACACCCAAAACAATAATTCAACGCTCTCCGCGTACTCTTATAGTCAATCAAACACCCAACATCCCCCTCCGACAATACCTAGCCATACAACAACTACATCTCATCACACGACAATGATCTCACACGAACCTAACAAACAAATTTTCCAACAAAAACAAAACACACATACACTCAACCCTATGCAAGCATCTAACAACTCTAAAATAATTTTCTCTACTAACTCTCCACTACCTAAGCAACTTTCATCTTCACTTCCCCCAACCACTAACACAAATTCTACCCAAATTTTTTTCCCATTCACCTTCCACTAATCCCCAACAGCAAATCTCCAATCAATCCCAAGAAACTGGCATCGCTATGAAGACTCAAGCAGTTTCTCTTTCACCCGTATCAGATGATGACAACATCTAGTTCTCTTTATGCGCATGGCCAAAACACTCGGAGATTGAATCATTCCACAGTAACAATCCACATCATAACTCAACTGATTCAATTTTAGATCATAGATTTAATATATTTAAAGCTCTCCAGTGGAATATAAAGGAATATATTAAAAACTATGACGAGTTTAATATTTTGATAAAAGAACTAACGCCTTGTGTTATATCTCTTCAGGCGACGCATTGTGCGTTTGGTTCTACTCCTTTTGTACCCAAATCATATGTAGGTTATTTCCATAACTTTTCTCATAAAACCACGGCAAAGCAGGGCATAGGTCTCTTAATAAAACGAAATATTCCGCACAACCAAATCAATATAAATTCAAATATTCTAACCATAGCCCTCCAAATTAATTAATCTCTTAAATTCACGATTATTTCCCTTTACATCTTACCCGATCAACAATTTTTAAATACCGACCTTGAAAACATCCTCAACCAAGTTTCCACTCCCGTCTTGCTGGTTGGAGACATAAACTCCTGGAGCGTCCTCTGGTGCTCGGCATCCACGAACTCTAGGGGAGCTTTTTTTGAAGATTTTAAGCTTAACTCTAATCTTATAATTTTAAATGACGGATCGCCAGCACACGGTACCTTAACACATATCGACATAACTTGCTGCTCACCCGAACTTCATCCACGAATTTCTTGGAAAATTCTTGAAGACCTTCACAATAGTGACCACTTTCCAATCACTTCAGAGATTGCGATATGTCCAGTTAAAGCAGATACACCTCCTGTCCTTAGATTTAAAACAGATTTAGCCAACTGGGTAAGTTTTCAAGACGATGTTGTAAACTTCCTTTCAAAAAAATTACCTTCCACCAACATTAACAAAGAAGCCGCTCTTATCCTAAAAGTTGTACGCTCGGCCGCTAATATTGCCATCCCTCAAAGCAGTCCCTCTCACACCCAACAATTTGTACCCTGGTGAAATCCCACTTTAAGCACATTAAAAACCCAAAAAATTAAAGCTTGGAGATTTTTTAAGAAACACCCCACTAATGTCAACCTAATAGCCTACAAAAAATGTAACGCTTTATTCCGGAGAGAAAGTAAAATGATCAAATTTAAAACATTACATGACTTCACATCCTCAATTAATCCAAATTCCTCCCCCGCCACAATTTGGCATAAAATCCGATGCCTAACTGGTAACACGACTCCACGTTCGATAAAATGCATAGAAACACCAACAGGCCCTACTTCGTGCCCTTTAGATATCAGTAATTTTTTCGCCCGTTCTTGGTCCGATATGTCAAAAGATGACCATTTTTCCGACATGTTCTGCAACGAAAAAAATAACAGTCTTCAGAATACTTCCCTTCTAGTTGCACGAAATCCATCAGCTCAGCACATTGATGTCGAAATAACTGAAATAGAACTAAATGCATGCTTGGTTAAATTAAAGGGGAAAACCCCAGGCAGAGACCGTATTTCCTACCCAATGCTTCAGAACCTGCCCCCTTCAACAAAATCAAGGCTTTGCATATTATATTACTATATATCATTCTTTATACTGGCGTAATTCCACAAAGTTGGAAATCAGCTACAATCAGCAAAAATTGTGGCGAAACGCCTTCTCTGGTTCATCGATTCAAACAAACGAAATTGTTCAAAACAAGTTGCTTTCAAGCCAAATCGGGGTTGTGCTGATGCCCTGCTTCACATAGACTATAACATTTCGAATGCTCTGTCTTCACGAAATCACGTCACTTTACTCTCATTAGATTTCGAAAAGGCCTTCGACAAAATTGGAATCCATTTAATTTTAAACAAATTAAAAACATGGGGCATCGGCCGTAAAATATTTGGATATGTGAAATCTTTTCTCTCTAATAGAAAAATTTCTGTAAAAGTACACAATTTCTTCTCTTCAACATTTCCACTACATAACGGCATTCCCCAAGGATCCCCTTTGTCGGTGGTTCTTTTCATTATAGCGTTTGATGAAATAAGCAAAATAATAGAAAAATATATACCTCTAGATCATTGCTGTTACGCTGATGATATCTTCATCATGTGTAAACTCAATGATCTAGCAAGAGCTAAAAATGTACTATCGGAAGTGCTTAGAGATATTTTAAACTGGTCAACCACCTCTGGCGCCAGACTTGCATTAGATAAATATAAGACATTGCATGTATGTCGTAAGCTTTCTTGCCCACAAATAAACATAAATGTAAATAATGTAAATATACAAAATGTTACTAATTTGAAAATCTTAGGTCTTATATTTAACAATAAATACAACTGGGAACATCATTGTATAGATCTTAAGAAGAGCCTAGCTAGGAGAGCCAACATTGTTTATTACTTAGCTGGTAAAAGATTAAATGTGCATATAAATACTCTTTGTAACATCACCAGGGCTTTAGTTTTAAGTAAAATTGACTATGGAATATTCATATATGGCAAATGTCCAAAAACAACAATTAACATATTAAAATCAACTTACCATCATGCCACAAGAAGGAGCATCAATGCATATCGTACGTCCAGGATTAAAAATATTATGGCAGAATCTGGACTTCCTACATTAGAAGAACGTCAAGCAGAAAGTTTTATAAAGCTTCTCGCTAAATTCAGTTTCTCCTACAACTCCATAATCGACAATGATATCTCATCAACTATCAGATCAAAAACGGTGAAGCGACTCCCATCAGCCATAGCCCGAACAATAAGCATCGCAAAAGAAATCGGGCTTCCCATCAAACAAATGAAACACTACTTTTCATCTTACCCACCGTGGTGTATAAAACCATCCTCATTTGAACTGACTCTGGCAGAATATAACAAAGCCAACACTGATAGTCGTATATACCAGTCACTTTTCCTCGAAACTATGACCGAACTTAAATCCACAGGTTGGAAGCCTATTTTCACAGACGGTTCCAAATCAATGCACACAACCTCCTTCGCTGTTACTTATGAAAATGGGTCAGTGTTAAAAGCCGGAATTTTGCCAGAAAACGCATCTATCTTCACTGCAGAAGCATTCGCCTTACTCGAAGCCGCAGAAATATCAACAAAACTTCGTGGTAATGTCATCATATGCACCGACAGTCTATCTGCTTTGAATTCCACTCTCAATCCAAACCATAACACCGACCTTATAAGCCAAATTAGAGATATTCTTGCAAAATATACCCACAAAATAAAACTAATGTGGATTCCAGGCCACTCGGGGATATCGTTTGGGACACACTATACAAACGCATCAACACATTTAAAAAAAAAAAACGTCCCACCAAAATGCCCAGCATGCAACAACAACATTGATGTCTCACACATTCTCGGACAAATACCGTGTCATATCTCCGGATCATTCAACGCCATCTTGCCCGATAATCAATCAGTCTACTATTTTCTCAATACCATAAACAACGAAAATATAAATAGAGTTAACAACTTCCTCCATAGTTCCAATTTAATTATATAAAATATTTTTTTTTTACCTCCTCTTTATCTATCTATTACTTTTTCAATCTAACTTTTAATGACGTAAATTATTATTATCCTTCTAGAGCTGAAAGCCTCTGCAGCTAGTGCTAATTTTTTTTTGTATTAGCATAGTAATTTAATTCTTCTTATGTTAATAAATAATAATAATAATAATAAATATAAAATTTTATTCACAAAATAAAAAAAATGTTCACGATCTATTCTCAGACCTACCGAATATAAACAAAAAATTTCATAAAAATCGGTCAAGCCGTTTCGGAGAAGTTCGGTTACAAACACTGTGACACAAGAATTTTACTATATTATGACAAGTCTTAAATTTAAATACAAATAAATATCTAATAGTAGTAGTTTCCTTTGTTAATACGATTCATATCGAATGACAAGTCTTGGAGATGATAGTGCAGGATTTTGCCAAATCACCTTATTTGATACCACTTATTAGTCCCAAAAGGACAAGAAACTCTTCTTTATACAGACTTTGCTGCGAGCCTTCACATCTCCATTTTGAAAATAACTCCAAAGTATTTAATTTTTACTCACTTAAGACTTCCTCGTGCAAATAAATACAAAAGTAATCTTTGAGTTGTGTGCTCAAGTAGATCTTTACTTAAGCTTCCCTCTCAAACACTGCATTAGCTTCAGGAACATGATAGCAGTTTACTTTGGCACTATATAAAGTAAAACAACCATTGATGATGTGACTGTAACAGTATAGAATTTATTTTTTGAATTAATATAATAATACTATACTTACTGGAAGGACCATGACATTATTCTTCCAATAGAGCAGGATGGCCCTCGAATTCTGATGCAAAGATTAAACATAATCCTTGGCCACGCACACCGAAGAACTGGATTTAACCGAACCTCTGCTGCCGTCTTCTGAGCTGTTATGAAGACTCCTTTTAAAATTAATAGTGGGCATTCGGCATGTCGGAGGCGTTCGATTTCCCGAACTAATTCTAAGCCGCTGAACCTGGACACAAAAACAACATTATTCCATGCATTCAGTTTGTGTTCCATTCGTACCAATTCATCAGTATGCGGATCGGACCAATAATGGTCAGCGATTTTGGGTCGCGTAAACTCTAAACCAAACTTATCAACATTTTGGAAACCATTTTTGTATCCAAATTTACGTCTTTCGTCTTAAACTTCGTAGGCTTGGTAGGCAAATCTTACGTTTTCTGTTGCCAACTTTCATTATTTCTAAGATTCCGTCAATCAAAAGGAAAAACGGAACCATTACAGGATCACTTTGTTATCCGTCCGTCTCTCACCACCCATTTTCTCAGAAAAGAATACGAATGACGGCGATCCCCTAATGCTGTTAAAAAAATTAAGCTTCGAAATCCTCAGGTCCTCAAATCGCAGGATGTAAACGACTGACAAGACTGCCCCCTCCTTGTTGATCCGAATACACAAATTCAAAGCAAAGACAGTTTTTCCTTTAGTACAAATTTCGGAAAATGGCCACAATTAAAAAAAATCGTATTTTCGCGTTTTTTTTTCACATAAAAAGAAAAACAATAAATACAAAAATGTTTTTATCGAACAAACAAACAAACAGTATGCTCTCAAAATTTCAGGTCGATATGTTAATTGCAACGGTCAGGAGAGTGTCATCCATTTATAAAAACGTGTTTTCGAGAAAAACGCGTTTAAAGTTTTGTAACGTGTTTACACAAATGTGTTTATAATTACCGCTTATGGGCAATAAAAGAGGCGTCCTTCCTCTTCTAGCTGCGCATGTTCTGCTAACATCTGCCGCTGCTTAATCCGGGCCTTTTTTGCGCGCTCGATCCCTGATTTGTCATGTGAATGGTCAGAGCACGCTGACGGTTTTCCCATCGACTTTTGAATTCACCCTTGAGATTATGAATTTGCTTCTTAAGTTCTTTTTCGAATTTTGGCTTTTAGAGCGTAATTTTTTGTTTATAAGAACTTCAACTTTTTCTTTCATATTGCATACTTCTTTTGTTAAAATGACTTCAAATAATTGTTTCCTTGTGGGAACATTCAAATCAGACGATTCTGATAACAATTACAGCAATTTCGCTGGAACCGCTCTTAATTAATCAGAATTTTTTTAAATAACGACAGTGTTACATGCGATTTATATTTATTTAAAATAAACAAACCACTTTGACTATTTAGACTACTTCAGCTTGATCCTCAGATATCTCTTATTCACGGGGCAGCCGTAGGTAACAAATACTTCACTTCAATAGAAGGCTCAATTATGAGTTTGTTTTTCCACAATATGTTAACCGTGAAAATAGACGGAACTTATATCCACAAGCCGTGAAAACTTTTTCAAACACTTGGTTTTTGATCGGCGGCTCCAATTTTATATAGAGCGCTGCCTATTTATTCCATTTACACCACCTTTATAACTTCTGGCTTCCCTGAGCCCGTTTCTTTTACTTCATTATGATGCATTGAAGAAGCCAAAATTACTGCTTTTTCCTTCTTGGAAACATGAGACAATAAGTTGGACACCTAAGAACACCTAAATTTATTCTTTCCTGCAATACAAATCAGCCTTGACAGTGCAACATTCGATGACGATGACATCGCGTAATTGTGTTCAGGTTAAGTTTCTTCGGTGTCAGAAATATCAGTGCTTCTGTATTATAGTCACTGTGCTTTGGACAAAAACATTCGCAAATCTTCATCCGCAATCCAGCTCTCAATCATTCGCCCAAAATTTAGATTCGATTCAAATGCTGTATACATATCAGTCGCAGATTTCTTTCTTTTACTACCAGAAGCTCCTGATATATCCATAGTTCATAATATGTGTAAAAATTAAAGTTAACTTAACTGTTACAAAAAAATAAAACAAAAAACTTACGCCTTGAGGCCTGAGAGGCCACAGGAAATGTTGACCCGGAGCTTGTCAATGGCCTGCCAAGTTCATACAAACTAAAAAATTAGTATAACACAATCGTCGGTCATTCGTATGAACTGGCTTTAGTTCATGTTGTTGGTGCATCAGCATTTGATAAATCTTATTCCAAGTGTGAATCAATAAAGTTGTTATTAAATTGTGTCTCTTGTTTTAATTTCTGGTAATTAATTAAATTTTTATTTCGTCCGAATTTAAAGTCGTAAATACTCACCAACTGCACTCGTGACGACACCACTTCCTCCTCCGACGTCAACGAGGGCACTTTCTATGCAGTTGATTAAAACTGGGTCGAAAGGGGTAAACTAGCAAGTCCAGTGCTTGAGTACTTTAACCATATTTTAAAAATTTGGGTTTTAACCTTTACATATATGCATGTAGAGATATTTCATCGGGTAGTTTTTTTTACCATCTATTTGATATCTGCAATTTTTCTGTAGAAGTCAATTAAATATATTTTGTCGTTAACTCGTCCATTCACCCACATTTTCTTCTACTCAAGTCATAAAATTATGAGGAGCAGTGAAGATTACCTCGTACGAACGAACTTACAAACTTTACCTCGACATTATATTGAAGTAGAAAAATACACAATTTCATTTGCTATTTTTTTCTCATAAAACCCATATACAGAGTGATTTGAATTAGATGCGACAAAAGACTAGAGCAAGAAGTCTAGGTGAAGACAAAGTAAAAATCGTACAAGGGGAAAAGTCAATCTCCTTCTATTAAGGCGGAACGGGGAGTTTTCTGGAAAATTGACTGTAAATGATAAAATATTTTTAACAACACGAATTCTAGCCGATACAGCAACCACTACGGTCGACCAATTCAGTGATAGCGCCATGAGCTTTATCCCAATGGCAAATGGTGACTGGACTAGAACTCGAATCTACGACCTATCAATTGAAGCTAGTGAAAGGCAGGCGCTCTACCTATTGCGCCAAAATTCCAAAGCAGCAGATCAGCAACTCCTTCACAAACTAGTTGGGTCCAGTGAGTGGCTTAAGCTATCTCCGAGGTCAGGGCTTTTCAGAAAAAGTAACCTTCTCCGAGTGAAAATAAGATTAATACTCACCACCCACCCTTATTTATGGTACTAAATTGTTCACCGTGGAAAGTTCATAGTCGGGGTAGGCAAAAATGTACCGAAACCAATTTTTTCATTGCCGATTGGATGCACTGATGAATTGAACTTGATGACGATTTTCAGTGAGGAGCCTCATTTTCGTCACAGCGGATAAGCTAATGAACTAGATTTTGGCATGTGGATCGATGCAAGTGGGGTTTGTTCAGAAACTATTCTAAAGGTCCATTTAAGTTTAGGTTTTCGGACTGGTGTAATTATTTGACCGTTTGACCGTTATAATTCACATTGTGAACTAGGCTAATTTGATTTATTTACTTGGCTAAGTAAGCGCTATGTGCAAAATCCATAAAGACAGATTTTTACATATTTTTGGACACTAGAAAACTGTAAGCAGAATTGACGGTGTATGTTTTTCATTAGAAAACTAATTTCACTTTAAAAGCACACTTGAAATAGTCCCTTTTTTGAAGTTTTTTTTTTGGTATAAAATATATAACTACTGCATATGTTCCAACTTAATTCAGCTCTTGTGCCCTCGAGAAGTGAAAATAGGTCAATGTTTTGAATTCCGAAAAAAGCACCCGTAAAAAGAAATTTTAGATAGGAAGTTTAAAAAGATCACGTCTTCCACTTTTTGAAAACCAAGTACATATATGCTGCTTTTCTGTTTAAAACAATATTTTAAAAATTCTTCCTGAATTAATACGGCTAGATTCAGGAGCAAATTCTTAGGCCTTTACGTTAAGTTCATGTTAATTGAACTGTAAGTAAATCGTTAGTTTTTTTAAACCCTTACGCAATCGAGCCCATATAAAAAAAATTCCGTCATTTAAGTATACTTCATAGAAACATTATCGGACTGCAGAATACGGCACTCAAAAACAACTGTGGTGATTTTTAGGTCCTTGCTAAAAAAAACAGCTACAAAGCGATCGATATCCTTTGAAAAAAGTATGAACAATTTTATAAATACTGAACTGAACTCTTACGTGCTTCAATCGAAGTGTAATTTTTTCCACGAAGCAGACCCTTGTAATTCTCACCCGCAAAACTGTTTTGGATACTTTAAGGTCTTAGCAGTGAGTCCTCACAACCTGTACGCAGTTCTTTTTTTTTAAACGAAAAATACCAGAAGACATTTTTTCACGCCTAATGCGTTCATTTTATTATCAGTGCATGATTAGATACGATCATTTAAATAATCACTTCCTTGCTATTTTAGGACCAATACTTTTAGAAATGACGAATTGCTAAACAAGCTATCTGGCACAGGTACAAATAATATCTAATTTGTTTAGATTATGGACACAATCCAAATAAATCCGGTTGTAAAAGAAATTCATTCACGAACCAATGAAAGCTTGAAAATAAATCTAATCAATATTTTCTGCCATTTGGATTTGTCATAGTTTTAAATTTTGAATGTTTGCATCACCTTTTGAGCAAGAGGAAGAGCAACTGTACAGCTTTTGATCAGTTTTTATTCCCGCTTTAGTGTAAAACATTTTTATATACTTATATTAGAGCTGACACGACTTTAAGAAGATCAACTGTGGTACTATCTTTACATGGAGCTGTCATCCTGGTTCGTGACATAGAGTCCTTCGATATCTGATCGATCTTACCGATAGTCAGAATCAATTGCAGATGGCCAACAAGGATATGGCCTTTTGGTAGATAGATTTTATTTTAGTTTAAAAATTCCAGTGGAGGCTGTCGATATTTAAACTAAATCATTCTACTGAAAAGTAAATCATAATAATTTAAATACCTGGTTTCCAAGGCCAGGTTAATTTTTAGCCTTTTAAGGAATGTCGAAAAAGACCTTCTCTATGATTTATACAAAACTAAATAAAAATGAATTTATAAACAAATGTGTTGATAAATATCTATTGGCAGCGGTCACCCGCGAAAACGCTAACGTATATATCGTGTATGCAGTAAAGTTATGGAGCTCAAAAATGTTTGTAGCTCACACCAAAGTATATTTCTTGGCCGAATAATATAGTGTGAAAGCCAATTTTTATAACCATAAAATTTTCACGACGATTTGCAAAATTAATCCCAACAAATTTCGAAAATCCTCGAACAGAGCGCATACCTGCACAAATTTGTTTTTTAATACCAATGTTATCTAAACGCTGTTGCTTTCAATTGCTATCTGGCCCCGAAATGCAACTCAGAAATATTTTTTTTAATTTTTCTACTGCTCCACAATATATATATTTCTTTTATTTTCTAAAAAGTTTAAATATTTAGACATGTGCCTCTTCGAAATTCCACTTTCAATTTAACATTACTTCCTTGAACAAGGCTTAACAGATTGAGATTAATTTTTACTATATATATATTTTTGTATAGTACATTTTTTAAAGTTATATTTTAACTATTTGCGTTTTAAACGGAACATGCATGAGCGGACCTTATGACTTCTACAATTTTTCTTAAGAAAGCAATTATGTATCTCTTTGCGTTAAGGGAGCATTTGTAAAAACTCATTTCTTTGACCTTTTTTGTCGACTTAAATTACAAACTCGACCACCACTTAGGTGCTTTTATTTAAAACGGATAGTATTTTTTTTATATTCAACCTGAACCTCCATCTATGTATATGGGCGATTCCGGGGAAAATCGCAAATGACTGTCGCCTATGGCTTTGCTCTAAAAAATTCTAAAAACCAAAATTATATCGTCTGATAAGTGACCATCCCAAGGTTCAGTGGGAACAAACATTACTCTCTCAGAATTCTTCATTTGGATCCAGGGATTCCCATGTTATCTAGCAATATTCTTTCCGAATAATTGAACAACCATTTCCCACTTCCAATATATAAACAGAATATTCTGTATCCACTTGTTTTAATTCTGACTCCTATTTTATGACAAAATATTGAACTATGCGATCAGTGTGTCAGCAAGGTTGTGATTTGCGATTCCTGCTGCCATCTATGGGGTTTCTGGGATCATTCAACATTTTAGAATAGAAAAAAAATTGAAAGCGCATTCAAATCAAGCAAAATCGGGAAATGGAACACCGGTAGTCTGTCGAAAATTTAATTGCAAGTCTAACGCGTCTTTACCGTCTTTATCGAATTCCCGAAGAGTTTTAGCTTAATTTTTTGTTAGGGCATACGCAACACAGATTGGGAATTGTTCTCTGTACACGATTGCCCGGGGTATGATCTCAAAAGTTGACTTAATATGCAATAATTCGATTTTTTTATGTACCGATAATAGAAGGGGACATTACCATATCTCTAATACAGCTGAGACCAGCAGAGGGTTCTTCAAATGAAGCGGCCCACCAAGTTGAATATTTTTTGTAAAGGCGGTATGTCGATCTCTAATAGTTTGGTTGGGCTCTTGTGTTTTCTAATCAGGGTCACCAGGTACTCCAGATCTTCGAATATCCTGGTTTTTATAGTTTTTTTCTTTATGCGGCCATTAAACCCTAACTCTGTAACAAATTTCAGCTCTCTGAGTGTATGGGAAGTACTAGTTCTAATGGATGGTCATGAGTGAGTGAGTGTCATAAATGCGAAACTTCGGAACTAAATGACCTACAGACTTGAAATTTTGGATTTTAAGTATGTGATTATAGCTTACTGGATGACGAAATATCTGCGTTCTGGTCTTATCCAGAGGTTCTCAGATAAGGGCCCGAAAATGCGGCGAAATAGTTCCAGTAAAGGACGGAACGGCAGTGTTTGCTTCGCGCCCGGCTTGGTGGGGGCACTACCTTGACCCCCGATTGAGTCTTAATGATGTTCCAAAGTCAAAACTTAATAGGCAATAATAAGCAATAAGACTTCTAAGCTTGCTGCATAATTATATAAAAGTAATTTTTTAGGCCATGATAAGCAAGGGATCTTAAATTTTTAACTTAAAATGGGCGTAAAGAGCGACTCAGATTGTTTCTTATCACTTTTGCGATCGACCAGAATGAAGCCAAACCTTGCAAAATGATTGCGTTTTGTTTTTCTTATCGCATATGATTCGACATGAAATTGATGGCATGTATTTTGGGAATAGAAGAATCTATATTTGCTTCATTTAAGGTTCTATCCATGTCCATACATACTTGAATTCGAGGTTAAAAATATAAAAAAGTTCCAAATTTCAGATGAGTTGTAAGTTCACATAAGGGCCACCATTCTAAAATTCGACCAAAATTTCCCGAGAAATCGAAAAGTTTCCTAAAATTGTGAGTGCGCAGAATTTAAGATCCAAATGACTCGAATCTTAATATCAAGAGCTTAAGCCACTCTTCAGCCTTCCTTCTTACACACCAGTATTGAACGAGGATATGATACATCACGAGTTCAAATGAGTTTCGTTTTGAGATGCAAGTGTCTTTCGTTTTTTAAAAGGCATCTGCGAAGCTCTGAAAGTTGTCACAAGAGCTTCACGGATGGGCGTTTAATATACAAGTTCGCTATGACCACGAGCCTCATTGTAGTTTCTCTATCTGAAGGCATTGAGGCGACTGCTTTAGCAGACCATTGCATTGCAACCTCAGAAGGTCCACAAGTATGCATAGGGAAACCATTCATTATTATTTTGGTCCATTTTTCTTTCAAGCATACAGTGGACAGAATCTATCTAGACCGCTACATTTTTTATTAGCAAAGGAGGCGACCGGTGAAATGCATTAATATTCAATGAGTTATCAAAAAGATGAATTCATGAAAGACAAATGAACAAATTATATGTTCGGAATTCAGCTAATGTTATTGCGTCTAATTAAAGGCACGAAACCTATCTCATTCGACCGTACAATTGAATATGCCTTGACGAATTGTCCGATTTCAATCAACAATGGAATTAATTCTTAGAATAATATCTCAAAAAATTGAAGGCATATCAAGTTTAATTTAAAAAATTGATGATCTGCGATAAGGGCTGGCGTCTTTTCAGCCTTGCATTCACTAAAGATGACGTTCATGTGATTCAAAAATTTCGCCACATACTAAAAATAGCTACATGACGACTTTGACAGATAAACAATAAAGTGCAAAAGTCGATTGTGCCAAATGTAGCTGGAATGAGTTTCAAAAAGCTAGCGCGTGTGCATTTTCAATCAATACAATCAAACACAATTGTCAATAAACGGCTCTTTTAACATTGCTAGCTGACCTTGCTTTGTCCGCAAATATAATGCTGAAGTGAACTTGCGCTACACGTTTCTGATGCATAGATACAAGATTATAATTTTGATTTGATCAATTTCAGAGGGAAGTTAACGTTGCGTGGAAGGAGGTAAACCTATCTACGTCTGAAGTGATAGTCAATATCCACCTTACGCCCTTGTAGGTAATAAGATCTCTGATACACTCGTGGCAAGGTTTTGCTTCCTCATGATGTGAACCTTCAATATGCGTACATCCTACATCTCTAAGAGCATATATTGATTAACTATCAACGCGGCAGCAAAAAGAATTTAAAAAATTTAAAACTTAAGTTCAAGCTAACTTTTAAGAAGTTTTACTTTAACTGCCGGTCCACTGCTGTTGACGAATTGAAAATTTTGGACAGAATTCCTGATTTAAAAAATCAAATATGACCTATTAAAGTTCAGCAGACAATGCGGCTTTAGTCTATGACGCTCAGCTTTTGTTCAAAAAACCGCCTGACTCCGGCTTTGAGACAATCTCCGAGATTCACGAGTATGATGTAATGTTCGTTCATTCTCTTAAATCAAATGAGGTTATAGGTGGTCATATATTCATACATCAAACATTTATCAAAATAGCAAACTCTGTGTTGGCGTAAACTACAATATCATAGTCACGGTAATCCCTATGTTGAAAAATCTACAACCATCTTTTGCAACTTACTTTCACTGTCTGCCAGTCAAATGGTTAAGAAACAGTCCTCTTGGAGCATTTCTGTGCTCGCCAAAATCGACATGGTTTACGGGCCAGAGGTCATTATGACTGAGTAATTGGTTCGAAACCAAAGACCATGTCACCTTGATTTTTTTAAACGTTCTTTGAAAGCGAGCCACTAAGTCCTTTGCCCAAAACTGAGAACGTATTTTAAATTCTGCAGAACGGTGCGAATCATCTGCGATAATTTGCGAGGCCGTCAATGAGTCATTGAATCATGACTGGTCTTAGGTCCTTTTTTACCGTGTCTTTTTTTTGAATAAAAATTAGCGAAAACTTTAAAAGAAATATAATATAAAGTCTTGCCTTTGTGTGGACAATTTTTACTAAAAAATTAATTTTGGTAAAATTTTGGGTTCAGCAAAGCGTAAGTCGTTTGCTATTCCTTCTAACTTTTTCTAATCAATGCCATTTAGATTAATAATGCTTCGAGAGGAAAGGAAAAATAATATCAAGGCACACAAAGATGCTGGCTCAAAAAAAAAATTCACAGACAAAGATCGTAAGAAATAATTTAATGAACTAAGGTGATGTACCAAAAACGCTGAATACGCAAGGATGAAAAAACCGGTAAAAAATCGGCATTTGCCTCTTTGTGCAAAATGTAGTGTTTGCAGTAACTGCAAGACGTGTGAGATAAATCATACACAATGATGAAAATATGATTATTGTTAAAAGGTAAAAAGACCACCACTTACCGCTAATCACAAAGTTGTCAGATTTACCAAGAAATTCATGAGTTTTTAATATACATTTTTTTATATGTTATTTATTAACATAACAAGAATACAGAAAAAAAGTCAAAATATAAAAAAAGTTGAAAATTTCAAAAATTAGCAGTTGATGAAGTGGGGGACTCAAAAATAAATTTTAACCCTATTGGGTATTGTTTTGAAAAAGGCACTTTCGAGAAAAACGCTTTTGAAGTTTCGCGCAAAGTTTTTCGCAGTCTTAGTCATGAAATGATACTGTAGACTTACATTTATTCAATCTGCCATTCCTGCTACATACATTGGACCTTCCTCGACTTCGAAAAAACTATTTTCCGCGTTTCTCTCTTCATATTGAGCAGTTCTGTGCCCCTTTGATGCGTTGGATGCTCATATCTCGGAGCAGTCAATCCGGGCGTTGTCTCGTTTCACAGCAAATGAATGAGCTTCCGGCCCAATTTTCAATCCCATAAGCTCTAACATTAATAGAAATGAAATGGAACAAATGTTTGTATTTCTTCATTCGCGTCCCTCGACAAATTGCCTGCTACTAGACGGTATAGGAACTCTCAATAGGTCAGCATTTTGTTTATGAAACCGTGAGATGCAGGCGTTGGAAGGAAATAAAAAGATGTCTCCATTTTGCGGATAATGACAAATTTGGTCAACCTGGACACAACAAACTTTTCAAAGTCAGGCCACTCCTAAATAATATAAGAGAACGACTTCTTCTTATACCAAAAGAAGGACACCTTGCGGTGGACGAACAAACAATGCCCACTTGGTTTCGACATCACCTCAAACAATGTAACCCAAAAAAGCCACTTAAATGTGTTTACAAAAACTTGGTTTTAAGCGGAAGATCGTGATTCAGCTACGACTTCGACTTGTTTGCAGGGGAGCAAAGCTGGATTCAACGGTCCCAAAACATATGAACCACAAAGTTTACTTTGACAACTGGTCCAACAGCCCTAAGCTGTGAGTTTATCTAATAAAAGCGGGTCTTGTTCAATTGGAGACAGTAATGCTGAAGCGAGTTCCCAACATTGACGTTCCAAATGAAAGAGAAAGAAAGGAAAGGAGACGCGGAAAGATGATTGAAAAAATGGCGTCTACTGAAGGAGTAGAAAGTAAAAAGTATATAAAGGTTAATTGTCCAAAGATAAAAGACGAGTATTATAAATATATGGAATGACCTCTAAGATTCCATGCTTGGTCTATATCAAAATATTTTTTTACTTTTTGGATATGTGTGTTTGCATTGCCTAGATTTCGTGGCAGCAAAGAAGCAACGTATATTTGCCCCTTTTCGATTTTAAGATGGCTATAGCAGAACACCTGTGCAAAACTAGAAAGTGTCTTAAAAGGGGATGCCCTTCAAAATCGAACACTCCAAAACACCAAAAGGCTACCAATAATTCAAATCCTCCGACGCCTGTTGCCTCAGCTCATCCTTCAAAAAAGTATGAAGGCGTCATAATTTTCCACTGAACTCCGTTAACCTCGACAGAGTGGATCACTTTTCAGAGTGGCAAAAACAAGGCAGCAATGCCAAAATAACTTTTAGTACACGTCATTTATAATGTGCAAAAAATGCAAACAAGCATCGCAATCATTTAACGCATAATTTTTTTTAAATATTCCCAGTTTTGGTTATTATTATTTTTTTAAATTTTAAGTTTTGTTTAATTATTAATGGATAATGATGAAAATGTTTCTGTTTGTTAATTTGTTGAATTGAATTCTTTTTTTTTTTTTTGAAAGCAAGAAAGATGTAACTGCACAAACAGTCATTTATGGAAAAAGTTAGTAACTTTTAATAAAACTTGTTGAAACTATTTCTTTTTTTGTTTTGGTCTCTTAATTGAACATTATGAAAAACAAAAACTAAATTTGTTTTTGTAACTGGATCATAGTGCGCGTAGGAGAGGGTTAAAATAAATTACAAAAAATTGTCGATTACCTTATATGAATTTCTTCCTAATTTGTATGAATTCAATGTTTGAATATTTCTCTGAGTTTATTTTTTGCAAATTGTTCACGAGCCTTGAATGGGGGTTTTTCCATTTATCACTGTTCACCTCCATGTTAATTTGACATGATGACACTGTCCTTTTGAAGTTGTTTTTAAACCCTAACAATGTTGTAGTTTACTGTGCTTGCACATAATATTAACAAAATAGAATATATGTTAGCTTTAATGGTAGAAATTGTTTAAGGAATAACGAAGTACGAGAATAAAAAATCTGATAACCTTTTAAAAGTGCGAAAATTGGCAGATAGAGGGATAACAACTAATATCTGTCATTCTTTTTCCTACAGTTTCTTCGCAACTTATCTCCTATCTGTGTGTACTTAATTTGGCTTCAGATTAAAGTTTGAATTGCGGTTATCAATGATAAAAATATTCTTAAGAATATTTGGGAATGCCCCGAGATGTTGCGAGTTAAGCCCGTAGTACACGACATGGAAATTGTTGCATGAACATGCGAGCCTGACGTCATTCTGACATCAAAATTTGTCACAATACCTGCATGGAGTTTGCATGTCGTGTAGTACCCATAATTGTGACAGTCGCATATAGTCACGCATGTACATGTGAGTCCATGGCACGCCTTTATCCCATGCAGACATGTGACTTATTCGCATGCCGTGTACCAGCAACCAGCATGCGATTTGGGACAACATGCAACACTTCATTGCTCAACGCCATGGAAAAATCACATGCGAGCGCACGAATTCGTACCGTTGCATGTATTTCACATGAGCAGAATGTTTCAAGCATTAGGGCGTGGACACAATGGATTTATTTTGTTAAAAAAGGGTAATACAATTTTAACGTTTTCTTTTTTTTTAATTTAATGCGTAGAACGATGCTTTTAATGATAGATAAGCTTAATTTATATATTCAAATGTGTGTCATTAATACTTTCTAGAGTTTATTGTTCGCTCCACACGTGGGATCTAAGCCGTACGAATTCGTGGCTTCCGTAGTAAAATCCGACTATTATTCCGAGTATGAAGTTTTCTATGTGAATTTTTCATAGTACAACAAACAATTTTGGGCCAATTATTTATTACACAAACATATGAAAATCAAAAAAAAAATATAATATCGAAATAGTAAATGCTTAATGATAATCCTCCCCCAGTTGCTTCAGCCAAATACGGATGTGTGGCCTCGAACGCTTTTTTTGGGTTCTTTATTTGGAGTATTAAAATAAACTGTCAATAATAAAATTTATAATTTATCAAGGAATATGAAAAAACTAGACATGGTTTGACAAATCAGGATGACGATTATTTAATTTTTGCCCTCATGGTATAGACAATTAAAACAACTTTCTCAAAAATTAATTTCTTTTTTTCTGAAGCCCTCAAAAACTAACCAACAGGAATCTACAGAAAAAAAGAATGCAAAAATAAATCCATTGTGTCTCCATCTTAATGTACAAAGCCCACCCTATCGCGTCCTGTCACCACAAGACGGTCAGAAGCACAATATTAGCTCGTTCGCACAATTGCATCAGATTTTTGGATTACCTAGCAATTAATCGAATTAGTCCGCTCAGCCCTTTCACTCTAATACACCTCCTTTTAATTTTGGACTTTATTATTCTCACTATACTTTTCCAGTTTTTTCGACATTTTAAAATTTTGCAAATAGAAAAATGAAGCACACTTCAAGTGTACTCATGACAGCGAAAAAATATGTTCACATGGATACATGTAGTGTACAAGGAAACCAATGTTTATGCTGTTTTTTTTTTGTGCCTAGAACGATACGCCTGTGAACCGCCTTGCATGTCATGTACTAGCACATGTGGGCACGACGCATGCAAAAATACATGCGAATAGTTCCCATGCGAGGACCACCGTCGTATGGAAACATGTGACGTTTTGGGTCAAATTCTACATGCCGTGTACTACCGATATTTTTTGCATGCACCGACATTCGATCACAAGATGGCTGCAACGAATATTTAACCTGAATGCGTGATTTTTGGTGACGTAAGGCCCGTATGTACATGCAACGATTTCCATGTCGTGTACTACGGGCTTTATTGCATTCATTAGATACCTTTCATTGCCTATGATTAATTCAGTTATAAGTTCTTCAAAGCTACACTTCTTAGGTACGAATTCATCGTTATTATGACAAACGAATTGAGGGCAATTATGTCATATAAGTGGCTATTGGTTTTGGTTAAGGTTCCCCGTGTTGTCCAATGTTATTCGGGACAGAAGTTTTCTTGGTACTGACAAGGACGCCAATAGAACCTTGTCATGCTCAGGCACCGATAATGGTCACGCTGAGAAACTTTTTCAGTGAATAGCAGAACCTAGGTACTTGGGTCATCTTCCGGACAATCAAAAAATACTGGTATACAACCGAATGATGCGTAACTAATACAGGTTAAAAGTTTTGTTGCACTCGAAATGGTCCTCGAAATTTCTAATCAACAGCTTTATTGACACACCAAGTGACGGCAAACACTTTCAATTCGTTTCTTTCCGCCACTCCATTGATGAAATGGAATTAATAGTAAAAGTGCTTTCACCTTGGGGTTGCGATAAGTTTATTTGCCATTCATAAATAGCAAGAGAAGAGTTATTAATATTTTGTATGAGCTTGTGATCTGTTTATAGGAATACATATTGGAGTTTTTTCGCAATTTAAAAATGTAGTAAGAAACACACTATCCTTTTAACTTGAAATACAAATGAGTTCCGGAAAAAGGTTAACAGCAACAAAAGAGGAAAACAAAATAGTTGCTTTCAACGATTTGAGACTCTTAGGTTGTGAAAAAGTGAAGAGGTTGAAGAGAAGTAATACTCTTCGAAATAACTTTCTTGTGGATCGCGAAAACTAAGTACCCGACGGTCCGATAAAGTGTTAAAATTCATAAGGAACTTCGAATAAATTTCGCAAAAAAATAAACGTCTCGTTTTGTAATTTCGAATGAAGAGAAGATTATTATTGGTCCTGATTGTAACATCTTTAATTTACAGTATTAATGAAAAGAGAAGCTTATTTTGTCAACAAATCACAGATATATGTTCATCGGGTGTAATGATTTGGGACACAATCAAATTGGAGTTTATTTCGACATCAATGAGCAGCGGAAATGCGCACTGGACCGTTTACTTCCCAAGAAAAAGAATATTTTACGATATTTGCCAAAGCTAGATTCAAACCAAAAATGTCTCCTATTCGGAGGAAATAAACATCTTCGAAAACGTTTGGACATGTCTATCTCAAAAAGTAAATGATGGTGATAGACAATTCGCAAGTACACCTTAATCGAAGCTTTGTTCAATACCTCGACCGAAATATCGCTGGAGTTAAACAACTTTATGATTCAATTCAAAACCAATTGTAGAAAAATGGGGAGCGTACTTGTTATTAATGGATGAATAACAAGTTAGTTCAATTTAGGTAATTGAAAATATCATGCAGTCTCATACAGAGGAGCAACTTTTTAAAGCCTAGTAAGCCCTTGATATATATGCCTCTTTTTGCGAATTTAATTCTCACTCATAGGTAGTAAACATTTTGGAGTAAGCAAATTTTAATTTTCGAAAATCTACATTAAAAATGAAGACCTCATCCTTGTGAATCGAAGTTTTCTCCCTTTAGATACAGATGAAATAGTATGTGTTGTTCATTATCCAACACAATTATTCAATAATTACATAAAAGCATCATTTCGCGACGAATGTGGCAACCCAGATGTAACAGAGACTGTGAAATGCAATCTTATCTGACCGCAAGATAACGTAACCTTTGTTTTAAAAAGGAAATTGACACAAATTCACTTTATTGCTCTCATAATAATAAGTAACCCAGTGCATACATATGATAAGAAGGTTCAGGTTCAAGCAAACCAAGTCGCTTGAATAAACAAAAGGTAAAGCCTTAAGTTTTCGTTTAAGCTCTCCAGTTTTAAACTAGAAAATTTAAGATAAACAATGCAAAGGTAAGACATTTCGCGAAAGTTTACACATTCTTAATCAATCAGTCTATATACGTAAGAACATTTGTATCTTCTTGAAATTATAAACGCAAAACGAGATTGAAAACACCAAGCACTAAGTTAAAAAAACATTATTTGAGGTTTCAAAAACCGCGAATTTTCTTCATAAGTCGATAATCTGAATAACTCAAAAAATAAAAACAATTTTAAAATAAAAAACTCTGACGCTGAGCTATTTTCTTGGATATAGCAAAAGCTTTCGAAAAACTCTGGCATTCTGGCCTTTTACTCCAACTGACGCGTTGAGAGCCACCAATATGACCACTATTTTTATGTACTATGTAAAGAGGAATGTTATAATTTATTGGAAATAAAAGCATTATTTTTAATTCACTATGCACTTCTTGTATACCAACGGCAGAAGATCAGACGATACAATTCTATTGACGTCTCATAAGTGCATGGCCTCAGCAACCGTCAACTTACAGAATGAATAAAAAATGGAATTCTAACATACCGAATGCGTACGAAAAAGAAATATTGCATTTTATCAGCCACTCCTCTTTTTTTGTTTTGTATTGCTTGAATACACATTTAGTATTCTGTATTCCGAAGTTTTCTCCGTGCAAGGAATATAACGAAATTTTTCTTACAAACAAGACATGTGCAATCAAGAGATGCAAACATTTTCCACACTAGTAGCTAAAACAAGTTCAATTTTACTAAGTAAAAATATCCTGATAAGAATTTCCAATGTTTCCTTCTCAGTGTCAATTGGAAAACAATTTGTCAGAATTACTGACCTGAGTTTCTAACTGAAGCGGTGAACATATACTCAACGTTTGAACGGTAGTATTTCAAATTCACAGATCGGAGCTCCGATGCTGTAAAAAAAAATTATCCAAATTTTGTAAAATAAAAGGCAAGTCCGAAAACTGTTTGCGTTCAGGTGTCCTGCTCAAGTACACAACATTAAGCGGGTCTGACTGCAAGTTTAAAACCAATTCCCATCAACCTTGAAAACAGGTAGTTTTTTTTGCAGAGATTTTGGTATTTTATCATGTTAAATTGAAGTGATGGAAGATTATATTGCAGGGAGTTGGTTAAAAAGAGTTATGCCGGTATTGGATAGTTCTTGAAAATATTTTTACAGTCACTTTCTATAAGTGGATCATTCGGACGTGCATTTCTGCTGTAATTTATTTTTAAATTTTGACCATCATATGTGTATCATTTAAAACCAATCGCAATAGAATTGCAAATTTGAGAGCACATTGCTTAAGATCGAAAAAGGGTAAAAAAAAAAAATTACAGAGTTGCCAGCCCTCAGCAGAAAATGCCATAGAACTTAAAGCCAACCACAATAGAATTAAAAATAACAGAGCAATACAGTCCAACGTGCAAAGGAATGCAGTTCAGTCAAAGTTTATTGAAAATTGCAATAAAAGAATATAAGTGAGCATAGCGAATGAACCTGTGAATTTTGTCAAGCCAAAAACAAGTGAATTTACACAATGTTATCAAAAGGGAAAAGTAAGAGTATCGCCTTTGATTAAGCATATAAAAAATAATCACCCGCTTTCAAAAATTTTTAACAGCTCATTGGGATTTTCTTCGTTGGGTGCAAATATTGCATCACCACCTGTTTCAGAAGAACAGAAACAATTACCATCATACTGGACCTTTATATCCCAACTTAAATATATTTTCGATCCTGCTGTAGCTGCCGATCAGAGAATGAGTTTAAATGAATATAGTTGTTACGATCCTTTACTGTTCACTGCAGATTTGAACCAAATAACTCAAAAAATCATAGACTGAAACAATAAATGTATTTGATTCAAATTTAGATCCAATGGTTTACCTAATACGTTTTTCTTAAGAAAATTGAAAATAAATTTGAAAAGTCTTTTATTTATTTACAGGAACCAGTATTTTGACACGAGCAACTTAATGTTGCAATGTCCAGAGTTCGTCGTACAAGTGACTTGAAAAACAAAAAATTATACAGGATCCATATCAGAGGAAAATAATTTCAGGTTCGGACAACATATTCATAAAAAAATTGTATTTTAAGAACTAAATCTAATTTAAGGAAATATAAAAAAACAAAAAAACGTGATTAATATAATTAGCTACACATGGAAGAGGTCCCACGTCCCTTTCCCTAGATTTATTTAATTTTACCTATTCAGCGAACGACTAAAACTTTTGTTCAAACAAACGCAGAGATTAAGATACTCAATAAATGATTAAAAATATTCAGTTATTGATAATAGACAGTTACAGAAAATCAGTTGATTTTAACTGAAACAACAAAATTTGCGCCGTAAAGTCAAACAACCCTAGCAGTTCCCTCAAATTAATGACTGATTCCCGAGAGGGTTTTTATTTTATTGTATTTGGCTTTACCTTTCCTAAGTCCAATGCCGAACTGCCAGACGCCACATGCAAGGACACAAAGAAAAAATAGATGATTCACCTCCCAAATCGTCACTGTCACTTCGCTTCGTTTTTATTTTCAACTGTTGATGATATACTATATTATTACCAAGCTTTTTGTAGTATACTATTGACAGCAGTCGTAGATGCCATAAACGCCTCTTATGATGTATATTTTTTTTGTGTAATCGAAGAACCGCAGCATAATTTTCAGATTATAGGAGCGACATTTCAGGAAGTGAATAAGGCAAATGCACAATGGAGAATTGTGTCCTTTTCCACAACTTCTACCTACAAAATGATATCCATCAGAGGAGATCAGAGAACCAAAGTATTACTGAGTTCAATGACGATAATTTGGCATATAAAACTGTCGCTGGTGGAAAGGGTTTATTTTTATCGATTTATTTTCTAGGCAGACCTTCAAGTGATCTTCTATACTTCTATACTTTTCAGCATTTTCGCAGTTGATCTTATAGGTTCTCTTCACCATGTCAGCGTATGCAGACGACTTGATTGCATCCTGATCGGGACCGAATATTGACGATATCAGATCAAATTTGCAGTGTGACTTTGATAAGATTCAGCGTTATTGTCACGACTGGAAATTGAAAATCAACTACCAGAAATCGGAAACTATTCTCTTCAGGACCTTTTGGGATACAAGATAGATTTGGCGAAAATTCTTGATCGTGGGACACCTAGAGCAACCATTAACAGATCGAAGTGTAGTTCGAATAGTGACAGTAAATTCTATGGAAATGATTGGGATTTTTTAAAGACAATGTCTCAGGCTTGTCTTCACTTATATAGAACTCCATATCCATGAGGTTCCTTTCAATGTGGCCAATTTGAAACAAGGGCAATGACTTCGATGAACAACCTGATCTGTGGGAATTTCTTTCTGTCAACGATTTGAACCACGAGAGTGTTCGCCCACACGTTTTTGGCAACGGCTTAGTGGAGAGTCTTTACCTCAGCTACTCATTGTTTCTCTGGTTATCGATGACGTGGTAAGACGACCAATGCTAAACCGCCTTTTTGTTTGCTGGTGCAGCTTACTTACATTGGACAGTCGAGCTCTTAGTCGGGATACTACTAGAAGATGGTCAGATTTGACATTTGCCACTCTGAACGTACTGAGTGAAGATAAAAGAATACTGAAGCAGTTGCGACTCAAGTTCAGCAACTTCCTGCCAGGTTGACTCATTTGCCCACATACCATTGTTTTTAATTTTTTGTTTAACCAGAGCTAACGTTATGTTGTCAATGGTCTTCCCTATGTCCAGTAAAGGAAAACCGTGAAAAAAATTCGCTATCTCGCTAATGGCTACCGAGTATTCTTTAACAAGCTTAGATGTAGTGTGACCATCATCAAGGTAATTTATGTCAGTTTGGTTGTCAGTAAAAATGAATACCATATTTCTTCACCAAAACGCTACTGCACGGAAGTGATCTGGAATGTGGGAGGAAAGTGCTAGGTTAACCCTCTAATGGGTAAGACCGTCTCAAGACGGTCTGGAAAAATTGACTGAGGATCAATTGATTGAATTCAGAGGAAAGCGAAACTGAAAGTTGTAGCAGCGTTGACACCATCTATGATCCGGAATATATAATTGATAATATAGAGATTGAGAAGCAATTTAAGCTCTCAGAAAATGATGCACATGCAATCCAAGAATGCATCCAACAAATGAATGAAACTGAGACAACAAATGGTTTTGTGGAGGCTATGCACTTCAATATAAGTGAAATCGCAAATGCAGCAGCTTCTTCTTCTTTTATTTGTGATGTTGCGTATGTTGAACCAGAACCGCAACTATCTTCTTCAAATGTCATTGCAACACATTGTTGCTTGAAGCCTCTAAGAAGACCTCGATCTCCCTTACCGTCATCTGAAACTACTGAGTCATCAGTTCCACCTTCTTTGGGCGGCTTCAACGGAGTTATGAGTAGCATAACAGAAGACTCAAAAGAGTTTTCAAAATTGGTGTGGCGTAAACCACATGCTTTTACACGTAAATGAAATGGCTTTTTATGGTGATGCATCACTTCCAAAAAGTTGGAAACACCAATGGAAATCTTCAGCTTTTTTTTACGGAAGGCATTGTTGATTTGATCACTGAAGAAATAAATCGAAGTGCTTTGAAGGAAAAAATAAACTCTGTTTTCAAAACTAGTGCCTCAGAGATTAAAAATTATATGGGAATAGTCATTGACATGTCGTTATACCGCTATCTCAATATAGAAAGCTACTGGGGAAAAAATGCGTTTGCATCATTGCGTCGATGTGAATGCTCTCATGGAAGGATAACAAGTGGGTGCGTCTGGCTTCTACTTATGTAGGCATTGAACCTTTTGAAACATCCAATCCAGATCAACATACATCGAAAGCACCTCGGTATGACGGAAAGAAAAAAGAATTCATTGAAATAAACTGCCCTCAAATCATCCGAGAATATAATGCTCATATGGGTGGAGTTGATCTCATGGATGCACTGGGTCGGTATCACATTCGAACTAAAAGCCGAGACATTATCATGAGACTCTTTTACTATTTTACTGACGTGGCCGCTACAAATTCATACGTTTTTTACAAACGAATTCATGCCTAAAAACAGATTAATTGTAGCGATATGTCCGAAGTACCACCGCTTCTGCAGCTTCTACAATTTGAAGAAGTGAAGAAGTGGCAGCTGGGATTGTTTCCTCTACAGAAAAACGAACTGTAGGTCAACCACAATCTGCTCAATGTATTATTCGGCAAGTATCACCAGTTCCTAGCACATACAGTGTTGGGAAAAAAACTGTTGCTGATATTCTTTTTGATGGCGAAAATCATTTTTCAACTTAGGTTGAAAGAACCGAGAGGAAAAGGTGCAAGCATTGCAAAATATCGGGCACCCAAGGCATTTGTTCCAAATGTAAGCTTCACTCGTGTTGCACAGCAAAAAAAATGTTCTTGAGACTACCACCATAAAAAATAAAACATCTTATAATTCTTTACTTTATTTTTGAAAATAAAACTTCTTAAACGATAACTTCCATACAAGTTATTTTTTTTATGCGCAAACGGGCAAGACCGTCTTGAGACGGTCTCATAATTCTCACGTGGCGATCGATCCAGACAAATTTTTTTTCTAAAAATTTAAACTAATGCTTATTTTACATATATTTACTTGGTAAATAATTATCAAGTTGATCCGACCAATTTTACAAGTTTGCCCGTTAGAGGGTTGAGATTACTCGATAAAATACCTCTTCCAACTTTTTGATCCAGTTTTGTCTCACGGAGTCATCAGCTATGAATTTTGGTATTAAGGCTGTAAAGTCTATCGTGGAGATCGTGGAATAAAAAAATTATTTCTTGTCTCACCGACTCAAGCTCAGCTAGTTGTCTGACTAGATTGCCAGAGAAAAGCCAACGAAGAATGCTGAAAAGGTTCTTAGTCGAGGTGGTACGGATAGCTAGAGTATTGAAGAAGCCCACCATTCTTCTTAGGTTGCCCACCAGTTTCTTGTGAATTCCAATTTTATGATTTGTCATCAGATAACTGCTCCGCAGAAAAGAATGAACTCAACAACGTTAATGTCAAACCAGGATACGATGTTGGGCTGCAAGCCCCATTTTTTTGTCCACAGCTTTTTTACAGCACTGAAGTCTCTCGTACGGCTTTCCGTACCTTTTCGAGGAAAAGAGGTGTTATTAAAGTTTCGGATTTAAAGTTTGAGATTTACTTGGTCCGTCGTATCAAGCTTGAGTCACTAGGAATGCTTAAATTGACATTTCAAAGGATTCTGCGCGAATCTGCCTCACTATAGGCAATTATTGGAGAGAGCTAGTCCCCCAAGGAGCTCGTCTTACTCAAGGATTGTACAATAAATGTGATTTTTAATTAAAAAAAAAATCGTCTTTCAAAAAGGAAAACGCTTATCCATTTGATCAGCCTTCTTCGTCATCGTTATTGCTTCCAATTTATTGGACTTCAACTATACTTTCGTCATCTTTTTTATGGCTGCCAGTAATTTTTCGTTATTAAATTTTCGGGGGGATTTTATAATGGCGACAGCTAAAGGTCACTAAAAATCATTAGCTAACCATTTAAAATAATGAGACGCGTTATCGTAAATTTAACGAGTATATCTTTTGGATTTATGGTTAAAATAATTTCTATCGAAATCATTCGATTAAGAAATCTAATTTGATTTTCAATATCAATAAAAAACGTAAACGGGTAGCATGTTTGACACAATAAATCAAAATTCCCCACATCCATCATTAGCTGTTCGCTGGGTATGTAGCCGCCTTTTTTGTGCATGTATGCGATTTAGCCTCGATCATTTATAAAAACCACAGGCTTTAATTTTGCTGGTGTATGTAACACGATTAGATTAATATTCTTCGCAATGAATATAAAAGACCTAACACAGCAAGTTAGCCAGTAAGAATTCTTTTACCATTCAGCCAACGTTAAAACGAGCAAAAAGCTAATAATAAATAAACAAAATGAAACTTTTGTGTGGAGCCTTATTTTTGATCGGAGCTATGACTCTTGGCGTGAGTTAAAACAATAAACTCGAGTTCGAAGAATTTCTAATACTTATCCTTTCTTTATTAGCATGCGTCTAGTCCGGTCGCATTGAGGCGCATTGCCACCGATAAACTTTTGATGAAGCAATTGATGGAATCCAGAGCTGCAGATCCAAGTTTGACAATGGAATGCTTCAATCTCTATATTCCGATTTTCAACGAGATCGTTGATGAGTTTTCCAAATCTTATGAACTATGTGTAACAGAAGCCACAGAGCAGAGGAATGAATTGGCTACAGAGGCTGCAAATAATCGAACTGTTATCATTGCGGAAGCTCAATCCGTTTGTGCTATCATGAACGAATGCTCAGCCTTGGAGGATGTATTGCCATTCTTTGACTGTTACTCACGAGTGGTAAGATGTTAAAAAAAAAAACGCTCGCATAAAAACAAATATAATTTTCGTTAATTTTTAGGGTGACGAAAATATCAAGTCAGTCTACTCGTTGACCAACGAGGCAGCTGATGATGCAGCAAATCTCCGAGAACAGTATGTTTTGGTTGACAATGATATGTTTAAGTGTCAAAATGCTTCAGAGCGTGTCTTTGTTGAAGACACTGCCAAAACAGAGGAGGCTTTGAATACATGTCTTGTGAATGGTCCACCAGAAGTTGTGACAACAACTGTGGCACCAGAACCAAGCACAACACCCGAAGTTGATACAACAACTGTTGCAGAAGATGCAGAATATTTAGAAGGAGGAAATAGTCCGATTGCTCCAATTATGATGGTCAACAAATACCAAAGAAACCTCAAGCGGATGGGTCATTAAGTAAATCATTTGAAAAATTGGCATAGTGCTTTAAGTGTAGTGAAAGGGTTTCCTAAATAAAACTTAAATTAATATCGACGAACATTTATTGTTGGATATCGATTTCGTGGACTACCTGCAAACTTTTTGTTTAAAATAATTCTATATCTGGCGATAGCCATCTTTAGAATTTACAAAGTGGCGATGACTCTATTGTGAAATGGAAACTTATCTCTTCTTCGCAATCAGATCTTTCGGACATTGCTGATTGATTTCTGACAATTATTTCTCTGTGATTTGAGGGGATTATTTTTTATTTACGTGCTTCTTATCAAATTCATACCCAATATGCACGCAAATTTTAAAGTACTTATTTGTGTTTTCATTGAATTTTTGTGGCTTTTATGATTCATTTCTTAATCGGATATATCTGAAATTTGATGATCCTTTGGAAGTTCGAGAACTTCTGGTATCTTTGCTAATCCCAAATCTTCTATTCTTTATAAAAACCTTCGCCGCGGTGCATAGAGATATCATAGTAGTAGTATCATCTTCGAATTCAAGTTTTACTCCTCTAAAAAAATCGTGATAAAAAACACTGCTTGAACCTATTTCCATTCTACTATAGTTGACCAATATTGACATCATCAAATCCTCAATAACACTACTTTGTATTTGTCAGCTAATTTGTAATGAAATACTGTGAAGTATACGAATGCAAATAAGTCGATGTTAATGTCTTTTTGAGGCCAAACAACATATTCGAACCACTGCGAACTTTTAAAAGTCTTAACATTATCCTTTTGCCCGTTCGGTAGATATGCCTTTTAATGGCTAGCCTTAATCCTTTATGGTCTCGGTTCAAAATGTCTGTTCAAGGGACTTAGAGTCTTGGACTGCGGGAAATGAACATTCAAAACCTGTTTTCAATTTAGTATTGGTCTGAGTCGATGTTGGCGCCCCGCAAAGTCCAGAAAAAATTTTAAAAATGTCTTGCGTCGATCTCAACGTGTATCAATATTAATTCATAAGTATAAGCAATACTTAATCTTACCTTCGTAAAATTTTTTCTAAGCTTAGTTTATTACAAATATACATTTAGTTTCTAATTCTAGCATGATGCTATTGTGCGTAGTAGTAGAAAAAACACCAGTGGCAATTTTAATATTAATCAAAAGTTTCAAAGAGCCACGCTTACAAAGATGAAAAGATTGAAACGGATTTTGATTTCAACATTACTATTTTAATTATTTGAAGGATAGCATGGAGAGGAAATTTCGTTTCTGAGAATTCGCGTCGAAAAAAGGCAAACAATAAAAAAGCACGTATCCTGTTAGGTTAGTACCTGCATCAAGTCTTCCACACTCAATCACGATATTCAAAAGTCTCTTAAATTTTGAAAGAATCTGGATTTAATTTGAGCTTGGCTTGATAAATCGAGAGGCAGTTTGTTTTAAATATAGGAAGCTGTATTAGTAGCGAAGAGTCTGCAGTATTCTTTTTTAATTGTGGTACTACATCGGCAAACTAGTGCCTTGGCGAGTAGGCTTAGTTTCGACTTTTTATATTATAACCGCTTCGCATATAGAACAGCCTCAGTACTTAAGAAAATATAGTTACCTGAGTGGCAAAACATTAACATATTGGAATAAGGGAATCTTGGCTTGAAAATAATATCTCTGATAATTTTCATCTGAGCTGCTATAAGGGGTTGAAGGTTACTGATGGAAGCACTTTCCCAACAACAAATCCCATATTCTAATGTTTAATTTACTAGCACATAAAAGGTAGCAGGTATTAAGCTAGAGGGCACATATTTTCTTTGTTGAAACATTTTATTTAAAGCTATATACTATATTCACTTTTCAGGGTTCCGTTTCCAAAGGGTCCAAAGAAACATTATTACTAAGTCTCCGCTTTCCGTCCCTCCGTCCATCTGTCACAGTACTGTATCTCGGGTTCGACTTAATTAAGCATATTTTTGGGCGATGCTATGAGAAATCTAAAATTAAAGCAACATAGTATAGCACAGGCGCGGAGCCCTTCGTGTAAGTGTCAACTCTCACTTGGCTACTTATTTTTTTCTTATCTTTTTTGTTTTTTGCCTTTTGCTCGAAAAGAAAATTAAGGTTGTTTTTTTATGCCTTGATTTTTGTAAAGAGCTGTGCTGATAAAAAACTACAGCTTTTATGCACAGAGTTTAAATGAAGGACATAAAAACAACTTGTTAGTCCTCCCATATTGGACAGGCTGACCGTCTGCACAGGTCTACATAAGACTCTTACCAAGAAGGTTTCCTGTCAAACTTGATAAGGAAACTTAGTTGTAGTACCTTTTACTACATTTTTTAAAAGATGTATTTTAAGTGACTACGATTTTTTTTATTGCTATTCAGTTTCTTATTTACATCGAATTATTAATTGATTTATATTATATTTAATTTACAATTAAGAACAAGAACGGATATCATTCTGTAAAGATAAGAAATAAAATGGAATGTTTGTGGGGTAAAACTAATTACAAAATGTCAACAATAATTTCACAATTATGAAAGAATAGAAATAATTGAAGCAAATCAATGAGCTATATCGCAATAATAATAACAACATTAAATAACAATCAGAAAAAAAAATAAAAAATGAAACTGTACTTCATATAAACCATTAAATTAATATTATAAGGAGAATATATTAGAGATTTGAGTTGATAAAAGCTTTGACTTCTGAACTATCCTTACTAAAGATGAATATTTTAGTTCTTTGAGAAACATACTGCGTTGAACTATCTGTCTGATTTCGGTTGGTAACTTATTAAAAAACCTTTGTGTTGCTATTGTGTTAAATTTCGAACAATGAGTTTTATTAGATTTTTGAATGACAGTCAATGATAAACTATTGATTCATAAACTGTTTATGTAAGAACTTCTCAGATTTGCGCTGTATCCGCTTCATATGAAAAAAAATTTTAGAACCTTGAATAGGTTAAGAACTATTCTAAGGTTTAGGAATAGTGGCCAACTGTGAGCTTATCGATTTTGCTTACAAACTATTCTTACTACTTGTTTTTGAGCTAAATATAAAGCTTCAGATGTGCTGTTATATGTACCGCCCCAACTTGCAATGCCGTACTGGAGCTTCGAGTGCACCAACCCGTAATAAAACATAAGCAAATCTTTTTTTTTGACACTGATCTCTTAAAAGATACATTTTACGAGTCACAGATAACATATATTTATTTAAGTCCTCTACGCGAGCTTTCCAAGTCATGTTTTATCTATTAATACGCTGTAAGTATAGCTATTTACACTCTTTATTTTGAAGCAGCTTGGACTACACAGTGAATCTTTATTAAATTTACTTCTACCACATGAAACATGGCCTCACAGTCAAGTGGATAGGCTTCTCTAAGGCTACATATCATAAGTCGGGTTTTGTTACTTATAAGTAATTCATGCCTAGCGAACTATTGTCGTAGTATACTTAAGTCCTTATGAAGCTGTAAATTTAAGTAGAACAATGAATTGACATAAATTAAAAATAACAATGGTCCCAAGACGCATCCTTGAGGGATACAAAATTTTATTTCTAACTGATTGCTAGAAATCCAATTAAGCTTGTGTTCTGTTGGACAAATAGGACGAAAGCCACTTATGAATTACATAATTATAATTAAATTAAACCCAGCCCTATACAATTTATTGAGGAGAACATCGTGTATAACCATATCAAATGCTTTAGTCATGTCATTTAAAACCATATTATACGTTTTCTCATCAGCTTTTCAAAGAATTTACAGAATCTCACACTAGTTTGTATTTGTTCCAGTTGCCAATAATGTTTTAATGGGTATAGTTCTAACGGCTTTTAGAATGAATTTTTGAGTGCACCAGAGCAAACGCAGTGCGCCCTATACTTCCCCAAGCATTGAATTTATATTGTCAGTCCAGGTAAGTGTGGTGTTGAAAATGTGCCGTAGGTTCCTGTCAATAATGACGTAAGTTTTCGTGGTTCAACCAAGTTTAATTTTAGGGCAGATAGATATAGCTGTGTGTTTTTTTATAAATGGCAAACACTTTGGACGTTGCAAGATTTGAGCGCAGAAAGTTTCTTGGCGACCACTTGGATTGTATCAAAATTTTGTTAAATTTCTACTAGCGACCATTCTGCCTTTGAAAACTTATTTGCTCAATACAATTTTATTAACGTCGATTTTCCCTACAAAATGGAAGAAACAGCACACAATAATTCCTGTCTAAAAATTAAAAAAAAACACCCAATTGAAAATGATTATAGACATATTGCGATAGACACAGTTGGAAAACGCACAAGCATCTGTCTGATTAAAAATGTTTAACTCTTCACCAATCCGAGTTTCGAGCTAAGCGAAACCGAAAACGTCATTTCTGCAGGTTTTTGAAAAAATAAGAAAGGCAATTGATGCAAACAACTTTTCTTACCTAACCCTTTTGGACTTCTCTAAAGCATTCAACACTGTTGATCACAGAATACTTGAGCGGAAGGTGTCAACGAGTGATAACCGTTGAATAAATTTCAGCCTTCATCCCGGTATTTTATGCCTTACCACAGGGATCTATTCTTGGTCCGATTCGATTTCTTCTGTATGTCAACGAACTCCCTGAACTTACCAAAAACAGATATGTGCATTTGTTTGCATGCCGACTATGTTCATGTCATCTTAAGGTATCCCCTAACTATGGTTGGTGAAGCTTCGGGGCTATTGAACGAGTTTTATCTACCTATTAATAAAAAAATTGGTCTGCAAGGAACATCCTTCTCAAACGAAATTACCTTCACCAAAAATTTTGGAACTCCCTGCCTACCAACGCTAGAAAAAAACTTTACTCTCTTCTTTCCTTTTCTAGTTTTTTTCTTTATTTGTATTCTTTTTTGAAATTTTTTAAATAAGAAAATCATTTATGAATTTAATCGATTTATTTGAAATTTAATTTCATTCTTATCCTTTATATTTTACCATCTTTTATATCTTATTTTTTCCGTGAAAAATCTTGGAAACACTTTTATAAAGTCTTCACATTTTAAAATGAGATTTTATAATCTTGAGATGTAAGCAATAAGATTAAAATAAATAAATTGAAATTGTTTTCCCGCTTCTTCTTAGCGGCTTATAGGACAATTCGATTGAGGCTGAACTTACTAACTACTTACTTACTGAACTTGTGGAACGCCATACCAAGCAAGACCACACATTGGTTCCTTTCCACCACATAAGAGGACGTCAGCTTACAAGCTTTTCTTGAAGATATTACATTTAATTTAGCTCTTAGCATAATTTGATAGATTATGGCTGACGATATCAAATGGTTATGAAACACCTAACAAGGTCAGGAACGAGAGTTTCTCTTATTTAATCTGAGGATTGTCTTTTGTCATCCACTCACAAAACTAAAGCAGTTTTACAGCTTTGTTTCGAGGGCAAGCCTCGATTAAGGTTATGTTTAAAAGTAACAGTGTTATTCATAAAGAAATACCCATCTTGTCACAGTCATCAGTTTGGGAATAGCTTTTTTAAAAAACGTTCATACAGCTATGGGCCTAAATTCTGCTTCGTTACCGCCAGGCTTTTTCCAACTCACTGGGAACTCAGAAGTCGTAATGATGATGTTTAAAGTATCGATGAGATCAGAGAGAATGAAGGTCGCGATGGCCTGTATCATTGAGTTTCTGTCATGAGCGCAGCTAAATTTTATGATGATGGGCGGACTTCGTTGACCCATTTAACATTCAGTGACAGTCTTAATCATCAACATAGTGTCTTTCTTTCAGAGATTCAAGAGGTTTGATTGAAAACTTGATTGTTCACATAGAGCACGAAAAACTGTGGACCAAAAATTGAGTAATGTGTTACTTCATGATTTATTGATAGGGAACAGGAACTACGCCAAACTAACACTCTTTGTTTTCTCCCTTGTTGGTAAGAGTAGATAGACTTGTTTGAAACCAGTAGAAGCATAAATTATTTTCACAGTCTTGTGAAAAAAAAAAAGACTGGTTGACTGCTTGAAAAGCTGCATAGCCCGTCTTGCTTGATGTTTGGTGTTAGTCACTGTAGGGAGGAAAATTTGATGATATCGACGATGCGCCATCATCGTGCGTCTTATATTTTTCGCAAATTGCGGACCTACAGTTTATTGCCGACTCCGAACTGCCCCAGAAGCTTTTCTCAACAGCTGACCAGATCAATCGTGAGATGTGGGCCATGCTAAAAATGCCATACGTTTTTACCCGGATTTGAACCTAGGTCCTCACGCTAAGCAGCAAGCGGACCTACCGCTGAGCCACCATGAATCACTTCTTGTATAAACACACACGTACGCCGACGAAACGCAAGATCTGCCAAAAACTTCGCCGCTATCCGTGAGAGTGTGCAGGAGAAACCGAGGCAGTCGATTTCGCATCGCTCTCAAGTACGAGGACTGTGGCAGGCCACAGTTTCATGATTTCGCGTCATGATTTGGGCCTGCACCCGTACCAAATTCAACTGACCAAGGAGCTGAATGGGCCTTGCAGCAGTTGAAAACTTCAGCGATGAGGCCATATTTCTGGATGAATAGGTACGTCAAACAAAATGACAGATACCAATCGACATTAGATCCAAGTGCGTCCAATGCATCCCGAAAAAGTTACTGTTTGGTGTGGAATTTGGGCTGGTGGAGTCTGCGGTTCATATTTCTTATGGGGCAGTGATCTATGCAAACAAGCCACAAGCCAGAATGGCTGTCAAAGCTAACGTTCAGAGTCATGGAAAATTGAACATTTCGCGCGCTACTTAGAGAAGCCGCGGCAGACATTTGAACGATGTAGTATTCCAAACAAAATGGCATCGATTGGCTTTTCAAACGATTAAAAAAATTTGGGTGATATCTCACACACACTTTGTTTTATTATCTTCCCATCAGGGAGTTCATGTAATGGGTCTGATTTTCGGAATTCAAAATTTGTACATCTCTCGACGTTTCGAGGTCCCAGTCCGAATCTACAGTATGTTGTATATCAACAATTGAATAAATTAAGTTAGATCTGAACTATAAAGACTAAATTAGTGACTTAAATAGTTTAAAGTTGAGCTCTCGAAATCGGCCTGGAAACAACTATCATAATCTTCAAAAAACTAGACTGAATGTAATCCTCTTGGAGCCATCTTTTTACCAGAAAGAAAGAGATTCGATGTTGAACATTTCTCCAGATCGGAAGGAAGAAATGGTGGAAATCTCTCGACTGAAAATATGTATTTTTTGAACTTAAACGACATGAAGATAATCACACTTTAATATTCCTAGCGCTTTGGATCAGGAGTCGACATAAGAGGTCTTTCAAAATTATTGCACAATTTTCATTCTTTTGGCACTCTATGAAGACAACACAGGCCAATAGCATCTACCTGACTTAGACGAAGTAAAAATAGCAATAACATAAATAAGCTTTAATCTTTTAAAGCCACTTTAGCTGTCGAACTTTTCAGTGCGGCAGCAATGACACAATAAAGGACCAAAGATGAATGGAATCTCAGTCTTGTTTGCCCAACATTAAAGAAAGAAGATCATCTTAGATGTGCCAATTACAGAGGTATCAATCTTTGAAATGTTGCCTATAACACCTCAACCTTTACAACATGATAAGTCCATATCTATGTGGCCAGACCAGAAAAGTGCACCATAGAATAAATATTTACATATCGGCAGATCTTGGAAAGAACTCACACACCATCTTTTCATCAATTTCAAGGCTTCGGTTTCTGTTTCGACCAAAGAGACGAGATGTATGAAGTCATGCCTAGCTTTGGCACTCAATCTAAGCTCTTAAGCAGGATGACGATGGAGAACTCAAGCTGCTCCATTAAGGTCGTTACCGACCCATTTGATGTCAAACAAAGTTTAAGGCAAGGTGATGCACTGTCATGCGGTTTCTTCAACATTATACTTGAACACCAGAGGCACTATCTATTAAAGGTCTGTTCAATAACTCGCATACACCGAAGATATTGATATAACAAGGGGCCGTAGCTTGATGTCAAAAGTGCGTTTATGAGTGTTCAGACAAAACTCAAAGATGGGTTTGCCGGTTTACTAGGACAAAATGAAACACATACTGCCAACAATAAAGGACACCCAAATCCAACGTCGGGATCAGAATGTTAACATAGACAGCTATAACTTTGAGGTAAGTAGGGACTTTGTCTGCCTAGGATTTCGCTGCAAACACATATAATAACACCAGCGTTGAGATCAAACGAAGAATACCTGTGACTAAGGAAGCTATTATGTAAGGCCATTTTCGAAGAACTTAATTGTAGCTCTATAAGACCTCTATCATCCCCGTCCTACTAAATGGGGCGGAAGCATGGACACTTTCAAAGCTGAAAAAAATATGTATTTTTTGATTCCAATGCATTTGTCTATGGAACGAATGATGTTTTCATGACCCCAATGCAATTTGACGGTGACCGAAAATAAAATAGATACTTTTCTTTTTTTGTCTTGAGATAGGAAGTTCATGTTAAATTTTTTAACTTCCCATCAGGCAGTTCTTGTAATCGGTCCGGTTTTCGAAATTCAAAATTTTTAAATTTCTCAACATTGCGCGGTCCAAGTAGTCGGACTCCATTGCATTTAGAAAGATGTCTGTGTGTGTGTGTGTGTGTGTCATCTTTCTTATTTGATGATAATATGCATAAAAATATATTCTCTGCCGTTTTTAAGTTTTCGGACAAATTCATAGAAATTTTAGTTTGATCTATCTTAATTCCAAAAGTTTCATCAACATTATGTTTATATAGCCAATTGACTAAATTTAATAAGTTATAAACGATAAAAAATAACTTACAGACTAAAACAGTATTATTAAGTTTAGACACTTTCATATTTTGATGTGCCCTTTTTGCTCTTTTTCTTGATCCACGTTCCCAGAAGTATGAATCCTAGTTTAGAAAATTCTACCAACATGAACAATAATAATCTCTTAATTACAAACCCACACCGAAGCCTGCAATGTTCAAAATATAAGATCATAGTAGAATTGCAGTCATTGCTGAGGATATGGAAGAATCACTTCTGCAGACTATATAGTATAACGGCGATGATGAATCGAATTTCGCTGGTGGGCAGACTGAGCCATTAGGTAAGACGACGCAGACTAACAAAAGACGAAGAAAAGAAAGCGGCGGCAATGACTTGGTAAGGAGTATTGATCAAATTATCTGCGGCATACTATATGACCAGAATAAAGCATGCCCGAATCTTAAAGAAACTAAAACATCCTTGCTTCCGTATTATGTGAACGTCTGAAGCAGTTCGTCAACAGACTGATAAGTCCATATCAGTGTAGCTTTTGACAAGTATTGTTCAACATAGACCAAATATTACTATCACGACAGATCTTGGAAAAAACCTAGAAGGTCCAATTCGGCACCCACCACATTTTCATCAATTTCAAGGTTGTCTTTGACAGGATCCACGAACTATATCTTAGTTTGGCATCCCTGCTAAGCTCGTCCTTTTGTGCAGGATAAAGATGGAAATCTCAAGCTGTTCCATTTTGTTCGGCAAAGACGTCACTGACCCACTTGATGTCAAACATCGTTTTAGACAAGGTGATGCATTGTTATGCGAGTTCTTCAACATCGTTATTGGAAAAATATTCCAAACGCCAAAGATGAGTTTGGCTATATACGAGGTGCACAAAGAAGCATATGTTGTCATCAAGAAAGAACACCCAAATGCGACGTCTTGGTCAATACGTTACCATAGACAGCTTTAACTTTGAGGTAGTAAGGGACTTTGTCTACCTAGGCTCCGCTAAAACTAGCGCTGAGATCAAACGAAGAATACCTCTTGCAAATCGCTGTTTCTTTGGGCTAAGAAAACAATTGAGTAAAGTCCTCTCTCGAAGAACTTAAGTGTCACTCTATAAGATCTCTATCATTCCCGTCCTACTAAATGGTGCAGAAGCATGGACACTTTCAATCCTGGAAAAAATATGTATTTTTTGATTGCAATGCATTTGTCTAGGGAACGAATGACGTTTTCGTACGTGAATTATTTACACTTTTTCATTCTTAAGGCTATATTGCACAATTTACAGAGATTTAGTATAACTCTACTTTACTTCTACTTTACTCTAAAAATGTGATACTTGCAATAATAATGTCATTTTTATTTCAAAAAAAGATGAAGGAAAAGCTACAAGAAAAACCTTCTTCATATTATTTATTATATTAATTAAAAATTAGTTTTCAAGTTTGGATAGAATGGGAGGCAAGAAAGCTAGAGCTGATATCAAATATGCTTTTTCTTATTAAAAGAAATAAGAAAAATAAATAAATAAATAAATAAATGTTTATATAAATTCATAAATAAACATATGAATACATTAATTTATAAACCATTAAATGAATAAATAAATAAATAATAAATAAGTAAAAAAATAAATAAATAAATAGGTAAATGAGTTAATTAATAAATAAGAAACTAATAATAAATAAATTGATGAGTACATGATTAATTAAACAGATTGGAAAACAAACTAGTGAATGGTATATAAACAAACAAATAAAAAGAAAAACAACAACAATTATAAAACTTGAACCATTTTCATTTTTTATTTTATTTTTCTCTTAAATAGCTAAATTTGAGATCAAGTGGTTTTCGGATAGCCTACAAGATGTAATGTATCGCTGAAATAAATTTGCTGTTCGCAATAAAACTTGTTCGATGTTGGTCATGGCGTGGAGCTCTTCAGTGTACTAGTGCCAAGGTAGATTTAGCATCATTTTAAGTATTTTGTCTTGAGTTCTTTGCATGCGAAGTATATTGCTGTAAGCACGTTTACCTCAAACAGGTGATCCAAATACCATAATGCTTTGAAAAATAACCTTGAAAATGATAAGTTTTTTTTCGGTACTGACTTTCGAGTTTCTGTATATAAATGGATATAACATTGTTGTAGCCAAGTTGACCTTTTTAATTACTTGCTGTATATGGAGTCCAAAAGTTTTTATTTTGTCTAAAAGTACTTGCACTTGATTTCCATTCTGTTGGAACGTCATTAATTTGAAGCATGTGGCTGGGTACGAAACAAGCTTTTCTTTTCCTTGTGAAACAGATAGTTTGAGTCTTCGCAGCATTTATTTTGATTTTTCCATCATTTAAGTACATTCGCACACCATTTAACGCGGATTGCAAGTTGCTTTCAATGTTGAAACCAACTGAATCCGATGAATACAGTCATATATCATCTACAAAGGTAGCTGAATTACAGTTGGTAAATCTCGGAAAATCATATTTAAATATGTTGTATAAAAAATGAGCCAAGGCAGATCCTTGTGGTACCCCGGCAAGGATTTCATATATAGTAGATCAGACAAGCAATTGTTGACTGAAACCTTTAAAAATCTTCCAGATAAAAAGGAATCAATTATTCTTATAATGAAAAGTGGAAAATCAAGAACAAGAAGTTTGTGTATCAGGCTCTTAGGTCACACCATGTCAATAATTAGTAGAACCATTCAGTTACTTTTTCCTAATCTTATAGCACTTTTAATGGCTTTTGTTATTCGATGAACTTGGTGTTCAATGGAATTATTTTCCCAAAAGATAAAATTCTCTTATACTTTGTAATGAGTCTTAGTTAAGTTCATTAAGATAATATTAATTTATTTGCGAGTAAGCCAGAGGGAGGCCAATCGCTCGGCGCCCATGCTTAATATCTTCACCCATGGTAAGTCTTCGCAGCACACCGATCAACCCCCTGTAGACTATAGCAGTACGTTGTAAACGCGGCAGTAGTATACCTTGAGGCATGCGAAGTTTGTATCACCTCAAACTTAAGCCAGTTTCTATTACATGTCAAAATTGTGCTTTCCTTGAGAATAAAGAAGTAAATTAATTTTACCATTCAAAATATTTTTAGACTATGAATGACGTGCGAGCAAAAAGTCAATGGAAAACCATTCCCTGTCTGTGTCTATAAACTTGCCAATCTACAAAAGTACGTACAACCTCATTACCGTTTGTTCCAAATACTTCTTTGTTCTGATAAGAGGCTAATCTCAAGTATCAATGATAAAAAAGTCTTATATTTGCGCAACAATCTACAAGCTTCTTGAAAAACCCACTCTCGATCACCTAAGCACGTATTTGCAGCCTTATTTTGCGATAGCGTCGAGGATTTTCGTCACCTGATTTCAAGAGATCTACGAGAATTACTTTCCGAATTAAGAAAAATAAATAAATTTTGTTTATAATTTAAAATGCTTATTTTTTTAATTTTAACGCAATAAAATGTGAAAACTAGAAAATAAATAAAATTCTTTTATGCTGTACAAAATTTATTAAATCCAACTGTGGTGGATCATGAGGAATACTAATTCAAATGAAGTCTCGGTAAATGGCGTTTAGGCAGCGTGTTTGCCCCAATTCTTCATGAATGACTCGAGGCGGGCACGTACCGAATTGTCGGCCATACTCAGCTCTTCAACTGGATCTGCTTCGGCAGTTGTTGTTTCCTCGGTAGTTGTTGGCTCCTCTGTGGTTGTTGTTGGTTCCTCTGTGGTTGTGGTTGGTTCCTCTGTGGTTGTTGTTGGTTCCTCGGTAGTTGTTGTTGGTTCCTCTGTGGTTGTTGTTGGTTCCTCGGTAGTTGTTGTTGGCTCCTCGGTAGTTGTGGTTGGTTCCTCAGTAGTTGTGGTTGGTTCTTCGGTAGTTGTTGTTGGCTCCTCGGTAGTTGTTGTTGGCTCCTCGGTAGTTGTTGTTGGCTCCTCTGTGGTTGTTGTTGGTTCCTCAGTAGTTGTTGTTGGCTCCTCGGTAGTTGTTGTTGGCTCCTCGGTAGTTGTTGTTGGCTCTTCGGTTGTTGTTGTTGTTGGTTCTTCGGTAGTTGTTGTAGTGACTTTCAAACCATTGATGAGACAATCGTCCAATTCATCGTATGCGTTTGCCGTGTCAGTAACGTAAACACGCTGTGTTTCATTGGTGCATCGCTCTGACTTAATTTCAATTTGACGATATGATTCCCTATAAGTGGCCCCAGCTTCGGAAGCATCTAGTGATGCGCCATACACCGATCGAACGCTCTGGTCACCCTGTTAGCCAAAAATAAAACCTTGTTAGAATTGTGAAGCTCTTTTATGCTGCACCTCTTACTGATACTTACCAAATTTGAGTAACAATCGAAAAATTTCAAATTATCGGTCTCAGCTTGACAGTTGGAGAATTGCTGGCAAACACCATTTGTAATGGATGTAATACTGTCACGGGATTCATCTTCCTGCTGTACAAGAGCATCGACTTCAGCGTCCCTAGTGCTTAAGCAAGCTTCGTAATTTTTCTGGTATGTTTGGGAAATTCCATTTAAAACTGGGATGTAATAGTTGAAGCACTCCATGCTATTGCCTGCTGGTGCTGCCCGCGATTGTATCATATAATTCATGAGGGTTCGGTCAGCCTTCGCTTGAACATACGAAGCTGCTGCTGTTTTTCCCTGAGCCTACAAAGCCACCGTCATTAGAAAACTCACAAATCAAAACACAATGCACTTACACTTATAGCACTACAAATTATAGCAAAAGCTAGTATAGCAATTTTTGAATACATTTTGCAAGAATTTCGTTGTAGAATATTTATTCGAATAATTTTACGTTTTGATGCTGCCTCGAAGACTGCTTTTTCGATTTTACTGAATCGACCGAAATGCAGTCAGCTTTTATAGAAAGAAAATCTAACGGCGTAAGATTATCCGATGGAAAACAAAAAAATAATTGAGTAACATTCTTATCAGAACGCAAAACTTAACTTTGAAGTTCCCTATTGTTTGAAGTATTAGATCTTGTTGTCTCATTCTTTTGCTACCTTCTATATCGTAGAAGTCGTATTGTTTTATCGATAAGAACTGGGCTTTTCGGCTCAGTTGTATTCGTGGACAAGAGGTGCGCGAATGTGTGTCTTGTGAATGGAATCAGCTAAATTGATGACTAACAAAAAGATGGACTTGTACGATTCTCGTGTTTGTTTGTTTTTTTTTTTTTTAATTTGCGGCCGTGGTTTTCAATTTTGAATTTGTTGATTGACCCACAAAATTTGTTCAGATATAATTTTGACGTTCGCAAAAGTATCAACGCGAGATCATCGTCAATCTACTTACTTAATGTTTGATTAAGTTTGCAGTTTAAATTGTGTCAAAATTAACTTTAGCTGATAACTTCTTTAAAAACGAAAAGCAATTCCCTGAGTTCAAATCTGTAAAACAACATCTGACGTTTGTCATCGCGCCAACTCTCACAGGTTAATGACGGAAGTGAAACATAGGACCAAGCCCCAAAACATTTTTTTCTCTAAAATGCATTTAAATTAAGACTCTTTTTATATACAGTGTACCTCTTGAGCTTTGTTATTTTATGTCAAATTGATTGACTTTTTAAAATACAAGTCTTCCATCAATGAAACTTCACTTTGACGAAGGGTTGTATAAGCTCCTTCATTCTATTTACCACTGTTTAAAAAAGGACAGACTTTCTGCGCAACAGCTGTTTACAATAAAATTGTATAATAGTGTATTGTACTGTATTGTAAAATAAGAAACTCTTTATAATATCATTGTTGCTGTTTCCAAAGTTCTGGATTTTGTCAATGGATTTTCGTGTCAGATTGTAGAACTCGGGGTTGCGTTTGAACTAAGGTAGGATAAACAGGACTGATTCTATGACAGTTTACGAGCTTTTGATGCTCGTTGTAAAAATATTATAAAAGTCTTATAAAACCAAGTTGACACCAGTTCTAAGGCATTCGTCTGTATGGGAACCATCATTAAAAGAGGGTATCTCTTATTACCTAGTCTATTAGACTACCTACTTATTATTATATTTAGAGAGCTTATTGTTGGAATTATAGAGTCTTAGGAGGGGGGAGAAAAATTGATCCATGTGTAAAGGGATGCTTTAAAGACCTGAAAATCAAGATGAGCGCAACATTCTGGATAAAGCTTAAAGTAGCTGCAGTTTGTTCGGTAGATAGTTGCAATGAAGGGTGAGGATGAACTTAGGTTATGTTGCGAATAAAAGACCATATGTGATGACCTAGCTAGCAATTTATTGATCAATTTGAGCATATTTTCCAACACAAAGTCGGCTGCGTAATGTGAAATGGTTGAACATGCGTTGGACTGCTTCGATTCTTAGTGAGTGTGCATCGTAATTTGGCAGGCATATACCAAAAGTGGTCGAACAAAGGTGACGTAAAGGGAATAACAGTTATAAGGATTAGAGAAATCTTTCGACTATCGTTTAATGAATCCAAGGTTGGAGGTGATAAGATCAATGTTCGAGCGAAAATCGAGCCATATATCGCAAAACGCATCAAAATCGCACATTGAATCACCAGGAAATCCATTAAAAAAATATATACGAGAAGATTGACGAAGACAATTTCGAGAAGAGAAAGATAGAAAGATAGAAATATATTATTTGGTAGGGAAATTTTGCAAACGCAAATTTTACACAGAGATATGATAATTGGGAATTGATATGTTTCTACTAAAACATGTTATGTTTTAAATCCATAAAAGTATTCTTAAGCTTAAGGATACTCCCGAAGATCCAGGGTAGATTGAACATCATTTTAAACAGCTTATTTTGTAATATTTGCAATCTTTGGATATGCTTGGATAATTCGGTATTTATGGCTTGTATTTATTTCCGAATAACTTTATTCCATTTTTTATAATATTCGCGGAGTATCTCTATACCAAAGATAAGGTTTCATTCAATTTTGCAAGAAAATTCACGCGATGTGAATATTGCTATCATCAACAAACATGGCGGAGTAACACTCACTTATTTGGGGAAAATCAGAAGTATATAGTATATGATGTTTAATATGCGACTTATGATAGCACTTGAAGGTGCAGGTGGATACAAAATATTCGAAGGAAAATTATTAATAAAAGACTATGAAACAACGATTTGAAAAAAAAAACAATAATTTTACACAGATGAAATTGGCAATTTAGAGCTACCATTTTGTCAGTGAGACCATCGTGCCATAGAGTATCGAATGCTTTCTCAATATCCAAAGGTATCATTCCTGTAGATTAACTAACATTTCAAATTTTTTTCTGTGCACGCAAACTATTAACACGTATTGAGATATACTGTGAAAGCGACGGAGATCGAATTGTTCATTTGGATAGATATTTTTATCTGCAATAACTTTAAACTACTTTTCTTTCACGATTCTTTCAAAATTTTGTTGAAATAACTTAGAAGGTGGTTTGCCAATTTTAAGGGCAAACCTTAGAAGTTTTCAAAGTAGTCGGAAAATATTGCATCTCAAATCATGCATTAAATATATATTTTGATATTCTCATTCTCGCCTTCGGCAATTCTTTAAAAAAAAACTCTTCTCAAGGCGTCCACTGCTTTTTTCGTTATAAGTGCGTCTGCACTGCATTTCGATATCGATCATATTTAAGTTTTGAATAACTTTCCTTACCATAGAACTATGAAGAGGGTCATTAAAGCTCAGGGCGACTGAATGATTTAAATGCAAAGTCAATGTGGTTAAGTGAGTTCGATTTTTCCATATCACTATAAGAGATGTTGCTAAAATCGATATCGCGAAGACAGGGCATATGACGGTTTTTGTTTTTTTCCAGAAATGTTTAGCTCCCTTTTCTAGTTCGCCTAATTTTACATTCCACTTGATATTGCGAGAAGAGGTTATATGTTTGCATTACCCAATATTGAGTTCCGACAGGTTTTAGTTGCTGTAGTTGATTTAAGTCGTTTTACCGCATACAAAGAGTAGTTGGGGAAGAAGTGTATTTATTTCTCATTTAAGCGTCCTAAATTGCCAAGTTACAGTCTTTTTGGACAAAACATCATTGCAGTACCGTAGTGGCTTCCTTAAAATGAAGTCGGATACTTCGGACCTAAAAAGAAGATAAAAATTTCCCTTTTCTGGAATTTTTTAACTCCCAGAGCCTATTCTGTGTCCTCGTCTAGGTCTTAAAATCTCGGATTCTGTTGTCTTTAAGTTTGTATATTATTTTTATAGGAAGATAGTCTTTAAGCGCTAAAAAGTTTTTGAGGGATTTTGTGTATTTTTGTCGGTTTTCTGCAAAATGGCTTCAGGCTGTAGAATGGGTGAGAAACCATTCCTGAACATCGGGAGGGTGGTTGGGTACGAAAAACAAATCCCATCCTTAAGAGCTTTTCAGAGGGATCTCAGCAGATAAGGTGTCCATCATCGTTTTATATTAGAATCCATACATGCTTAATATTAAAATTTTCCTCACAAGTAATCGTTTCCATTGGTAGGAGAACTGTAATGTGAATAGGTCCTAGTGAAGTCCATCAAAACTTTATTAGAAAAATATGACGTTTGGGCTTGTGTTTTGGATTAAACTTCTACATCGAGCCAAAATTGATTACTTGTCGTGTTATTTGATAAACCCACCAGTCGAGTTTCTTTAATTTAGTTTCAGTTTCATTGATTTGCCTCCACCGCAGCTAACAAAACGTTGTCCACACGTAAAATGCTACGTTCAAAATCGCAAAAACCTCACATACGACACAGGGGATCTCGAACGCTACCTAATTCACTTTCTAAATGTTCATTTGTATAGGTCAGTTAAAAAAAAAAGGCTATAGGTCTCTTTAATAATGTGAGATTGATCGAGTCAGAAAACATTGTGATGAATGGAATTTGAAAATTTCAAAAAATTTTAATTCTAAGTTTATGGAATTTATTAAATAATTTATCGTAAGTAAAATTCCAACGAATTAAGTGTCAAATTTTGAATGACTTAAGTTAAATATACCGTAAAATGAATTTTTTTATTAAATGAACGTTTTAAAGCAAAAATTTTTGAGCAGTCATTAAATAGCTTGAAAGAATCTTGAACACTCATTTTCAGGGTAAAATGTTAAAGCTTCCAGCCTTTGGTCGAGATGTACGAGAGATATGGACGAACTGAGTTGGCTGCCATTTTTTATTGAGACATCCCAAAATACGCTTGAACCGAAGGTCTGTTGCGGATAAAAGCGCTATCGAAATAACAATCACCAGACACAATTTTAAACATTTGTAACTCGCACCCTTGAATGATTGATGAAAGTTATTACTCTATTTATACACACACGTGTAGTTAAAAAAAATGTTTCATAAGCATGAATCATATAAGATTCGGAAATTAGCAAAAATCATAACAACAAGATGGATGCATTTCAAATGGCGGTTAAGCCAAGATAAGACTACAGTGTCGGTAATTCCGCCCAAATAAGCTTAAGAAAAACATCGTAAACACAATTAGGTTGCCCTGTTCACACGTCCGCCATAATTAATCCATCGTTGAATCTTATCATCAAAGTATTCACATTGATTAAATCTGATTCCAAATTGTCAAATTATAAGCTCACAGGAAATTGGTATCGATTACAAAAATAAAAACCCATGCTTTGTTGCAATTTTTTGGCACTTCCGTGCAAATTTGAAAACTTCCTCAAATTATCTCTATCGCATAAGACCGGATGAAGTTCCACTCAAATTTGACAGGCTCATATAAAATTTTCAACTGACTCACACTCGATTGATTTAACAGCTTATCTTGTTGCTGTTACGTTCTTTTTATAGACAAATAAATTGACAAAAAAATTGATTTTCAACGTAATATGACAGACATTTTTGGTGTTGTCCGATAAGATAGTTCAAAGAAACTTTTGTTCTAGTGATTCCCCCTAAATTGTTTGCTCTGTTTTTGTAAAGATATTTTAAACTTGTATTAAATTTAGAACCTCATGCATCATTTGTTGTTTTAATGATTGATTCTTGGAAATAAAATTGTGAATGATTTTTACAAAAATAAGATTAACTGTTGAAAAGACTTTGACGGGCTGTGAATTTTATTAGGCCAATCATGTGATAAGGAACTAATAGCGGTCTACATTAAGTGCTAGACAGTGTTTAAAGCTTTAGATTGTATACTTAGTCAGCCTTCGAATTATTGGTACCACTGGTTTGTTTTCAACTTCAATGTCTATCTTCTACGTTTGTAACTGCAGATTATAAATGCGCCAATTTCCTCTGGGTTCTCTTACAGGAATGCGACACTGGACTTATCATTCGTTTAGATAAAGACCAAATTTGTATCCAACTCAGCACTAGTCTTCGTGAAATTCTGGTAATTCTTACGTAATTAAATCTATCCCTTAATATTCCAGTCAAGCCCGCTGGCTCTACCGCACAACCGTTGGCTAAGAAAACGGACAGTCTTGCAAAGTTTTGTCCCTGGGTCAGCAATAATAATATTTCCATAACGAACTTACGGTGGTAGAACACAATAGGCCTTGGATTTGGATTATGTTGCTGGAGGTGGAATGTTAGGAAGCCAATCAGTCCATTGGAAGCCGAACAACTCAGATGAGAAGTCGCCACTATCCAAGTGATGCGACGATCAGCGACAGAATAAGTACCGAGAGAGCGTTTGAACAAAAATAAAAACCGACTGTCGCTTTCAAAGAAAACATCTACTAGCACATCGGCCAGGACTACGAGCAGCATCTCAACCACGATGTTCAACTTATAGTATAAAATTTCAACTTAAAGAGAACAATGAAGCAAATATACATGCCCCTACACATTTTATAGACTGGCTAAGTATTATAGTCGCCAGCACTTGACGGTCTTCAGACCAACACTCACTTTGCGATGGACGTAGAAAACTCTTTAAGTATTCTGGTTGTACGCATAGTCTGAGGAACGAAATTGACTCGGATCACTTCTCAATTGCAATCAGAGTTCGAATGAGGATTTAGCAGATGGTCATCACAAGCGTCCGAGAATGACTTTGCTGATCGGGTACTTCGATGCCGACAGCATAAAACGAATAATTCCAATGGAAACACAACCAAGGAGTCATCTGAGATGTGTTTTCTGCTTTAGTAGCATTCTATTGTATTTTCCCCTTAAGTTTATTTCAAAGAAGGTTGGAATAGGATTTTGAAACTAAGTCGATTTACCAAACATTTTATCAAGAGTTCCGTACCTTAAGAGTGGCAGTGGAACCTGATAACTAATCCTCCGTTGTCCCCTCGTTCGTCTGGCAAAAGGCTGTATCTTTTGAACCATGTCAGGTAGACGATGGTGAACTACTATTACCACTATGATACCAAAAAGTAAAAATTAAAAAAATCAGCACAATTACATATACGCACAAAAAATAGGCTATGTATTGTGGTACGGAACCTTTCACATAAGTGTTCCATTCACACTTGGCCGCATCACTGTGCTACTGTTGCGCAACGATAGAGGTCGTAGGAAATGTTGATTGTGTTATTTTAAGCTTTTATCCAGCCAACGCAGGGAAACATAATTTTTATATTCAAAAATAAATAAATTGGTTGCGCGATAGCTCTTTTAAGGGCCACTTGTGTAGGCGTCTTATATTTTTCGCAAATGACAATTTCGCAAATGGCAATTGTCAGTCACTCAAGAGAGGTGAAAAAATTGCAGATGTTTTTACCCGGATTTGAACCCCAATCCTCACACTTATTACTGCGCCACGGTTACCAAATTTTTATATTTTTGGATTCAGTGAGAGAAATATCTGCTCCAAAATGATTTGCTTTGTGTGCAGAGAAATAATCAAATCAGAAATATGATAGAAATTTTGCAGAGTCTTTTGTAGACTCTTGAAAATCAGTTTTGCTTACATTTGCTGTTTTAAAATTTAAAAATGAAAAAAAAATAGTTTCCTCAACAAGTTTATGAATTATCATTCGGAGAGTAGTCAAGCAACGTCAATTTAGTACCGGTTACGAAGATGAGACCTAGAAAACTCGTTGGCTTTATAATGCATCACTATATTTGAGGGAATTCATCTAAACCTTGGCAAACAATTTTAAGTTTGGATGACAAATACACTGTGGAAAAATATTTCCAACTGCATGGAAGGATATGACTGCAATTTCAGTCAGGCTCAAATCGATTCGAAATGGAAGAGTTTAGAGACTGGTCTCCAAAATAAAATAAGGTACAACACTAAGATAGTGCCATTTGTTTATAGGAGAAGGGTGTTATTTTTTATAAATTCTAACTTAAATATAATTAAGTTGGTTCCCATAAAAATAATAGGCAGCTTTCAAATGTTCTGCTCGATAGCAACTTTGATCTGAAATTGTGATTGATTGTGATGAAAATTAGTAAATGAATGATTTTGTCGTGGACCTTTCTTCGCGGTTCTGCCAATACACGCCTGGTTTCATGAAACCATACAGAGTTGAAAACAATTCTTTTCAGTCGTAAAGCCGGGAGCAAAATTGGAAACCGCTCAAGTCTAAATGGGCTTCATTTTCGTCTACCATATGAAGGAGCTTCTGGCAGAAATCCAAGCGGAAAGGTAAGTCAGCGGAGGTAAATTTACAGCGCCCATATTCCGGATCCTTGTTTTATCATCCAAAATGTGTCTAGACTAAAATTTAAAACTGAATTAATTACCTCAGCAAGAACAAATTTTATAGAATTTGTTTCGATCTGCGTAAGTGAATATATGGGGTGTCACACGAAATTTTTAGGGTAGCTCCAGATCCAAGTTGAGGCATGCCACGTACATTTTTGATCTAACGCTTTTGAAAGTCAACGAAATGACAGCATAGCTACCCATTTCTTAGGCAATTTTGGATGATGGAAACCAGCGACGTCGGTAATCTTGGTTAGGAAAACGTCTCCACATCTTGGTGACATTACCTATAGACCAATTATCTGACTAGAAATTAAGGTTACCTTTTCAACTAGAAAAACCGAGTTCTTAACTTTATCCTGACAAGAGCTAAATGTGGTAAAACTTTAAGATCCTAGTTTGAAAGGTTACTTTGAACCTCGTGCATTAAGAGGATAGCCTAATTTGAGACCTAACGCGAAGAAAAGACATAACGGGTTAATAAGAGTGCTACAAAAGTTTTTTCGAATAAAACAAAATAGGTCTTGGATGTCAATGAAATTCCTTATTCCTGTGAAAGTACGTTCGATGCCATTATGTATGGAATTCGATTTCTTTTGCATGGTCACCACGGGCATGCTTGCAGAAGTCCAGACGCTAAACCCAATTTTCGACGGTTTTCAAGCATACATCGGCCGATACTGCTGCAATTTCACGTTCGATATTCGTACGAAGTTCATCAATCGTCGCTGGCTTGTTGGCATAGACCATAGACTTGACGTAGCCCCTAAGGAAGTAGTCTAAGGGCATCAAATCGCACGACCGAGGCGGCCAAGCGACTGGACCATTTCATGAGATAACACGTTCTCCAAACTTGGTTTCCAATAAATTGATTGTGATATTCGCTGTGTGGCTTGTGGTGTCGTCCTTTTGGAACCACATGTCCTCCAAGTCCATATCATCCAATTGCGGCCAAAAATATTCGGTTATTATTGAACGGTAGCGATCCCCATTCACAGTAACGTGCTGGTCTTGATCATCACGGAAGAAGTACGGCCCAATGACGCCGCCAGCCCATAAACCACACCAAACCGTATTTGTTTCGGGATGCAATGATGACTTATGGAGTACGTGTGGATTGCTGCCTGACCAATACCGCATATTTTGTTTATTGACGGAGCAATTCAGTCAGAAATGAGCTTCATCGCTGAAGATGATTTTTCGATGAAAATCCGAATCATTTTCAAGTTGTTGCTCAGCCCAATTCACGAACATACGACGCTCTTGGTGGTCAAGCGGCCTTAGTTCTTGCGTCAATTTAATCTTGTAAGGATGCAGGCCAAGATCTTTTCGCAAAATTCGCCACAACGACGTCACATAGATGCCCGATGCTTGAGAACGACGTGTGAGAGACATATTTGGGCTTTCTGCAACTGAAGCCTCAGCTGCAGTAATATTCTCGACACTACGGGACTTCTTTGTCTCACTGGCACGGAAACATTTTGTACTGTGCCTGTGGATTCAAATTTGTTTACTAGATGCTCAATTGTTGATCTGCCAGGACGATTATGACGGCCATAAATTGGACGTAGCGCTCTTAACTTTGAGGCCACTGACTCCGAATTTTTGTAGTAAATTCTAATAATTTCGACTTGTTGTTGGCTCGTATATCTTTCCATCATAAAATGGCAAACCTTACTAATGAGAAGTGTCAAAGAGCGGCAAGAAATATGGCGTCGTTTGCTGTCCCTGTCGCTCTACTTTTGTAGCGTCCGTGTTGAAAAACCCGTTAAAAGTTGTGTGAAAAAATAAAAAGTTTTAATTATTTGTGTATGCATGAATAAAATTTGCTTTATTTTTGATTATCAACTTGTTTTCTAACGGAGACTTTGTCCTTGGAGTGCCATATTTAAAGTATTTACATTTTTTTGGGGGGGAAACGAGTTAAGCTTCTTGAGTGCGGTTTTTTTCTTACTTTTGTTCATGATACACAGAACGTTAAATTTTTTTTTTTTTAAGTAAACCAAAGTGGCGGCCGTTGCAGTTTCGCAAAAACAGGTCCTCAAATCGTGTTTTTTTCTCGCATAAAAAGAAAAATAAAAAATGCTCAAATGTATTTATCGAAAAAATTATCTGTCATTCCGTGAAGACATACTTTCTGAGTATTTTCCAAAAACTTTAGGTCGATATGTAAATTACAGCAGTCAGAAGAATGTCAGCCATTTTTAAAAACTTGTTATCGCAAATGTGTTTATTATTACCGCTAATCGGCAATGCTTGGTCCGTAGAAACATCCCTCCTCTGCTTCTTGCTGCTTATGTTGAGCCGCTAACATCTCCCGCTGCTCAATCCGGGGCTTCCTTGCTTTGTCCCATGAATGGTCAGAGCGCGCTGACGGTGTGAATTTCAAACTCGTTTAAAATATCGTAAACGTTCGAAATCCGAGAAACGCTTCAACAGATTTATTTCGACTTACATGTAGACTAAAAATCCGTAATAAAAAAATTGATTTTTTTTTAAATTTCAAGTTGAATAGTGCGTCTACGATTTGATCATACGCCTTAACCAACTCAGCTATTCTTTTAATTGAGTTCTTCTATAGTCATACCTTCTCATCATATATTTCTGTCTTTCTTACATATTCTAAGTAACATGATAATCTATCTCGTTGAAGCAAATATGTTTAAAAATGCTAAAGACCGATACTAGCCCACATGCGTGGACTGCTAACGCCATCATATTGTCTGAATCCGGCTCTTTTTATTCTTTACAAAGAAATTATTCATCCTGATCAGATAAGCCTCACATGAGCAACTTTATTGCAATGACATTTTCCGCTGTGGATGTTTGAAGCTCAATATAATTATGGACAAGCACTAAAGGATAATGTTTAAAACCACTTCAACAAGCTTATATGAAAACTCAAGTCAGATTCTCAAAATTTGTACTCTGCTTTGATTTCCAGGGACATGATTTATATTACCTCAACCATGATGTATCGCACAATATGAAACATCATCCACTCTAAAGTAATAAAGGACTTAGATCTTGTTTGCAATACGAATAGAATGACAACATACTCGTGCTTGCCCTCCAATAAAAAGGACACGCAAGAGTCGCAAGAGAACTTTTTTAAACAGAAAAAGAAACCTTGCCCTCCTTGTCGGTATTCGTTTCAGTGATAGAAAGGAAAAAAATCTGTCTTATTGCGAATACCTTTGCTTGCAATTGAAATTCCTTTGTTTTCCTTTTCATATCAAGTTGCTCAAGTCCTTGCAAAAATATCCATTTGAAAAATATTTTCATAATGTTTACTATATTCGATTGCCTTTGAAATGTGTGTGCCTTACATGCGATGCGGTTATCAAATCTTATCTCCACTATATAGCTTTCCATATAATCCTTAACATGCCTTCTTATTTCACGTTCCTTGAATAAGTTTATGCAGTTATAGTAGCGTTGTACACTGACGTAGTCCTGTCTTTTCCGTCGTTTGCCTTGTAAAGTGTCATGGTAGGAATTTTTTCATTGGATATTATTTTTAAATGAAATTTCTTGAATACTCAAGTTCTAGAGCTAGATTAAATTTTAAGTCCACTATATTGATCTAGTGGTAGTGGGTTGTGTCTCTTTGCTAACGTCCTTGTAAATTCTTAGAATTTAATGGATGATGGTTGACTTTTAAATGCCTCGGGTTTGCGTAGACAATTATTTGACAGTGATAAATGGCAACAACTTTTGTTCATCACCTCTCCAAAAAAAAATACAGCCATTTTTTAAGAAAAATCAGGAGGTGAAAGGATTCCATCTAGTAACAGAAAAAAATGTTAAAAGCACTCTTTTATTATTTTCAATTGTGTTTTAATCAGTGTTTAATTTTTATAGTTAGAGAATTGCCATTTTAACAGCGAAAGACTTACACCAGAAAAAGTTCGAGCATTTTAGGGTCATCATGATTGACCTTATAAGCAACCAATTCAAGTTAAGGTAGGTAACGAAATTTTATAAGAATTTCACAATATTGGACAGTGTAACTGAAGACAATTATTTGTCGCCGATCGCAGAAACTGGGATGGTATTACTCGATTGCTTTGAAAAATGTACGCAAGGAATCTAGTCGAAAAACCTTTCAACATACAACTCATGCTAGAACTGAAGCCAAAAGACCTGTCGCGGCGTTGAATTTTCGGTGAGTAGTTCATAGAAAGGCTTGAGGATCTACTATTCCTTTTTTTATCGAAAAAGTCTTTTCGTTGTTTTCGAATGTGTATGGGTGAAACAAGACACTTTGGAAATGTTTTGATTGGTGCGGCTTAGTCTAATTTAGCCAGCTATTGTTTAATAACTTCGAATTTTTATTTCATTCACAGTCCACAAGCTGAACCTAGGCACGCGGTTTTAGCCAGACGGCGATGTATGCAAAACAGAAGGCGAATCGATGGACTTATTAAAAAAAAAGTTCGCTTAGCAATTTCCATCGATTTTTAACAGCTATTTGGACAGCTTAATAGTGCGATTTGACGCGTTTACATATTTTGTTCATGGTGATGCGTCAAACTACTCATCAACCAAAAGTGCACTTGTCATTACTGAGATACCAGCCGACATATTCGAAAAAGTGACTAAAAATTTTACTCTTTATATATTTAAAGTAGAATATTAATATTAAAATAATAATATTAATAATTTAATAATAATAATTAATCCGAAAACATATTCTCGTCGCCCGCTGGCAATAAATTTCACTAATTTTCAAACACTGTTGTGCAAAAGGCAATTTTTATCAACATAAGATTTCCTCGATAATTGTACTTTAATAATCCCTGACTGATTAAAACAAATATTAAATATATTTTTTATTCATATATGAAAAAATTGTGTACTAACCAATTCATATAAATAAATCTCATCGCAAACTTGTTTATAAAACTTTTTGAGTTCCACAACTTGTCTTTAAAAAGTAATTAAACATCTCTTGCCGTTAAGACAGTGTTAGTAAAAAACGCATTTGATCGATCGTATTTAAGTTAAAAATATGGTCGCCACAAAGACATGTCCATTCTGATGTGCCATTGTAAATATTTGGGAATGAAGATAGCCTCCTAAACACAAACTTATAAACATTACTTCTTTATGTTCTAAAATTAAATTACTATTTATGATATGTTAGTTACATATAATTATTATTTCCTGTAATGTTTGCGACGGTTAAAAGTATGTGTTAAAAAATCAGCCTTAATACAAACCACAGATGGACTTAGAAGGAAATCTAAAATAATAAAGCATGTTAATAAAGCATATAGTATAATAATAAAGCATGCTTAATGCGACAAACAAGGAAGCAAGGACAAGGCATAAAATATAGGCTTTTCGGCTCCGGAACTTACGTTACGCATTCATCGAAGTCTATTTTTTCACATTCCATAAACTTTTGTGTTTTTACAATTAGCTTCATTTAATGTTGGAATTAAGTTTTTCATTCTATATTTAATGTCTGCATGATGAGTGAAAATTTGACAAAGCTCGGATAAAGCGCTTGCATTCCTGCAAAATATAAGCAAATAAGTTTGATCGGCTCCATACTTCCAAAACTTTTCCTGGTGACGAGGGTGGTATACCTGACGTCGCCGTGCTATTTCCTATATTGTCCATCGATGCACTTTTGTTTTCTCTTAGTTGCGATATTCGCAGACAACACCTGGATCTTTTCACGCTGATGATTTAATCGTTAAAATAAATTCGCAATCTACTTTCGATTAAGTAATTTCGAATTTCAAAAATAAAAATACTCAAATAAATGGCTCAAAGAATCAGGCTCTCTTTTTTACAAGCCTTTATCTTGAAAAGCAACAGAGTTCCCATTAGTGGGATACATGCAATGTGGAGGTCAAGTGGTAGATATTATAATGTTCATCTTGATAAACATTTCACTCAAGCACTTTCCGTGCAGTACATAATACAAAAAGTCAATGTAATAAATATACTTAATAATTCTGATTAAGAATTTCGTGGCAACCAAGTTGACGAAAGTACACTCGAGGGATTGAGTTGTTTTACTAACACTGGCTTTACGTTACTGCCTTATTAGGTCTATAAAAAATAAGATGTTTGCCACCCTTTACGTTTATAATGTGTTTCCGTACAAAACGTAAAAGTACTACAGCATTGCTAAAATGATATGAGGATTTAAGTGCTGGTGTGGACAACAATATGGATGGACTGGTGGTTTTCTTTGATTTCTCTTAAGCCTTCGACTGTTGGGTCTTCCCTGCGTCATCTTCTGTCGTTGTTTCAATGTCATCTGTCGCAATATGTGTGTCATAATAATAAATGTTCCTCACGTTTGTCAGTTCCAACTGGGCTCCTCAGGTTTATGTAATAGGACCACTATTATATGTTTGCTTTAGAATGGACATCTTTGAGTGTTTTTCTATAAGCCAATGCTATATTCTATATATATATATATATATATGTATATGCAGATGATGTGAAAATATGTGGCTTTCAAATAAAGCATTAATAAGGCCTATGAAATTGTGAACTAAGTACAAAAAAAAGGTTGTTCTTCTACAACTTTACTATAACATTGAACCCTGTTTTACCTTTATAAAATCATGATAACCAAAGAATCAAAAAAATAAACATTTAGCCTTACGTGCATTACAACTAATAATAATAAAAATCTTGTAATCTTATGGAACTTTGTACCCAAAGATATCAAACGGATGGATAGCACCATGAATTGTCCAGGAATCTTTTACTCTATCTATTTATGGGAGTCCTGTGTGTTTCAAGTTGACAGCAAATTCAATGGAAAAGATTCGGGTTTTTGAAAAACAATGTCTCAGTGCATGTCTTCGTTCATCTAGAACTCCAGAGTCCCGCAATGAGGTCAACTTGATCTCCGGGGCCTTCTACCCCAACGATTTGTACCATGAGAGTGTTCGCATTAGTGGCTTTGACCCTCCGGAGGCCTTCCTCTACATCGATTCCAAAGGTTTAATACAGAATAGTACGGCGATGTCGCTTATCTTCCACATCGCCCATTCAGGTGTAGACAGGGGACTCGATTACAATCCACAGCTCCGAAGATTGTCTCCGGTCCAGCAGAGTGTTATCAACCCGCGATATGATAGATGCATAGAAGCAATACCAACAAATTTGGTGGCTATAAGAAAATTGACCTTCGGCGACACCCTTTAAAGACAGATAATCTTTTGGGGTAAAATCGGCCTCTTTTCTTTTTAACTTCCCATCTGGAGGCTCTTGTTTTAAACGCTTTGGCGGGCTAACATAGACTAAAGTTTTCTAAGCGTAATTAGGATAAGTTTGGAAAATATATATTACATAAATTTTCGTGGATCTTTAAACGTATGTATATATTTTTTTGTATATATACATACATAGTTTAAAGTAATTTTAATGTATTTTTAAGCCTTAGATATAGAATTAAAAACTTCTGACCGGTAATTTTTTTTTTTAATTTTTCTTAGTCTCATAATTGTTAACTTTATGAAATTAATAAAATTAGTTAGCTTGGGTCGAAAGACATTTAGTTTAGTACTAGGTTTTGCTTAGAGCGCTCGCGAAGGGCGAGTAAGTAAGTTAAATAAAACTAATTTATATAATCTTGCTTAAGCATCTTGTCTAGTATCTGAGTAGTTTCAATGAGAAAATAAAAAAAATGCATTCAAACGTAAAAAAAAGTCCTTTACTCAATCTCTACCTTTTGTTCTATTTCAACTTCAACTTCTCATCTTTTTAACGTATATCATATCCCTTTTTTTTATTGTTGTACTTTATATACAGGTTGTGTAAAAAGTCTGCCTACATTACCAGCCTTTTAACAAAACAATTAGCTGTTCCACCGTTAGAAATATCTTCAGAGAAGAAGGTTATCATGGTAGTTTTGGAAGGAAAAAACCTTATATTTCAAAAACCAACCGAAGGAAGTGTGTTGCTTTTGGCAAAGAGCATATTGACAATCCGGAAAGTTTTTGGAATAGTGTATTGTTTTCAGACGAAAGCAAATTTTGCATATTTGGATTGAAAGGAACGCGGAATTGTTTGGAGAAAACCAGCTGCTGAATAGAATAAAGAAAACCTATGGATCATGGTTTGGAGATGTATGGCAGCAAATGGGGGTTGGGAACTTAGAATTAATTGAAAAATACAATAGAAAAATTCCAGTATTTAAGAGTCATTAAAAAAATATCCGTGAAAGTGCCAACAAACTCAGCTTGGATGATCATTTTATATTTCAGCAAGATAATGATCCCAAGTATATTGCTCTCATTGTAAGGCTACTATTTAATGTCCCAAAGCAATTGCTTAAACCCCCGCAATCCCCAGACCTTAATCCCAATGAACATTTGTGGGAGTTGTTGGACCGCCGCATTCGTCAACATAGCATATAATAACTTAAGAAGATACGAAACGCTTGGTTGATTCAATGGGAAGACGATTAAAAGACGTCATATTCAGACGAGGGTGCACAACAAAATATTGAACCATTTATATTTTCTCATTTTCGTTACTTTAATTCTTTTTTAACAAAAATTTTTGTTATATTTAACTTCCCATCAGGAAGTTCTTGTTTTTTTGTTCTACAATTGGTTGGTAAATATCGTCTTTACTGAACTCAAAAAAAAAATAATTTTTTTAATCAAATCTGAGGTAAGCATACAGTACAGTAGATGTAAAATGTGATGAAAAGAAGACTCTGCGAACTCTAAACATTTTATTTCCACATGACCTGGTTACGGTGTCCATGTGGGCCTAATCTAAGATCTCCATTATTAAGTAAATCAGAAATTTTCGTTATAGCGATTGTTTTATTCCGAGGGCTAATGATATTTTGCCAAACTCACAGACCGTCAGAGCAATTGCCAAATGAAACAATGCAAGCAGACGTCCAATCGTAACAAAAGTAAGAGAACAGTGTGATGTTCGAAATTAGCTCCATTTGATGGATGTCACCATGACCACGATCATATTTGACGTATTTGCGTTCTGACCTTCGTCTTACTGATAACTGAATTCCACTATCCCCGGTTGGTTTATTACGAGTGGTATCATATAAAACGCAACAAATCAATCTCATTCGAAATATCAACCTTGAATATCTCAATCAAGATCCATATCAATCTGTCGGTTATACGTCGATGTTTAAAGTCTAAACGGCTTGGTAGTTGATTTCAAATTTTATCTGACGAACCATCGAAAAGATTGTCGTAAAAACTCTACTGTCATTCGCTTTCTGTCAAGTTAGTTTATACTACTAATAGTTTTGTCAAAGTAAACCAATTACTTTCGAAAATCACTGGACATTTTTTCAATTACATTTTATTTTTAATTTTGGATTAATGTGACATATCCGTGCCGATATCATTCAATTAGAAAGATAACACCACGTGCTTTGTGGAATTAGTTCAACTCGTGTAAACGTTGCGGATTGTATTCGTATCTGGATGTCGTATGTCCATGATGTGTGTCCACTTATCGCTCGTGTGACGACAGTTCAGCTTAACAACCCTAGTTAATTCATTTCTTATCATTTTGCTATTTGTCATGGGAATTGTTGCACGTTAATTGAATTCAATTTACTCGTATGATGTTGTGTAACTTAGCTCTCGACTGGAATTTTACTTTTAGAGGTGTTTGAATAAAAGTTCTTGTACAAATTTAAGGGCCCATATAAGATGTTTAATCAGGAAAGTCTATAGATAGCATTTTAAAAGGCTTAAAGGAATCAACTTGCACTTGGGTGTAATAAAAATAGCCGATAACAGAAAGTACTCGAATTGAGACAGTGCACTATCTAGCGGAAGTTTATGAGGAACGTGCTTCAAGAGAAAATTCTAGCACTTTCGTTGTTATTGATATAGACGAGATAGCTTTGCTATTTATCGTTTCCGGTGCTCTTGACACTCGCATTTGTTTAAGAACTTACATTGCAGATAATTAAACTGACAAGACGATTCCATTAGCTGAATATTTATTATTGCGACGAAAGTACACTGACCGTAACTATTACTGGTGCATCATGTGATCTGCAGTCTAAATGCGATGGAGCATCCGTCATTCAAAGCGTCTCAGAAATCTTATAACAGCTCTTCGCGCAGAGAAAGATAGCGAATCGTTGCGCGTTGCTACGAGGAAATTGAGCGTATACTTGAATAGAAACAGTTTGGATTGCTGCTATTAAGTCATTTCGACAATCATAGCCAATGCGTTAAAAAAAATCCTTTTTCATAGGTAAGAAAAAAATTTCTCATTTCAAATAATGCTAGACAGTTTCAAGTTTAAAAATTACCATTTTAATGCAAGTGTGCCACAGGGTTCCAGTTTCTCTCCGACACTCTGTTTATTTCCTTCTTTATTTCTGATGAAACCTCGCTATCCTAAGTTTTTCATGTTCACAGTAGCAGATGTCGTTTTCGAAGAAAGTTTGCAACTTATTCTTTTTGAATAACGGACGACTTCTGCGCCTTTAAGGCTGAAATCACAGGCATGCTGAAAGCTGAGGACAATGTTATTGGTAAAAGCATTAGAACCTGTGTTGACGTCAGGCGTCCATCAGTAAGTATTTTTCAATTAAACTCACAATTTTCAAGATATGCATTCAAAAACCAAAGATCAAATGAGGTCACCAGATGTTGGGTGACACGAAATAGGGGAAATAAGGCTATAACCAGAAACGAGAAAGCTGACGAACGTGCAGAGCAACCTAAGTATATGTACATTCTCCGCACCCAACGTCTAGACGACGTCTGCAGTGCTGAGGAAACAAATCTTATTTAAAGCGGTAAATTTTCAATCCATGTTTTCTATTGGTCGCTGCAATCACTGTAAACCAATAAGTGCGAAGAGTAAGGGTTTGAACAAACGGGGTAATAAGTTTTTAACATTCTATTAGGCAGTTCATGTGATCGGTCCGATTTTCGAAATTCAAAATGTTTATATGTCTCCACCTTTCGAGGTCCAGGTAGTCGGATTCCATTATTTTTTACGTACGTACATGCGTTTGTGCGGATTTTTTCATCAAGCATAACTCGAAATCAAATTAAGCTATCCAATCCAACTTAGTTTGATTCGGAGCGTATGTGCATAATGAAGAGTTGAAAAGTATTTTGGTTAAATTTGCCGCAGTGGTTTAAAATGTATGACGAAAAAACCAATAAAAAATTTCCAAAATTAATAAAATTTAATTTTCAGATAAAAAAATATGTATAAATATATACATTGCCATTCATAAGTTTCCGGACAAATTCATTTTAATTTTTTTTTTGTTCAATTTTAATTCCAAAAATTTCATCAACATTATGTTATGTAGCAACAATTTGTCAAAAGTTAGTTCTGAACTATAAAAACTAATTTAAAGACTTTAAATAGTATTAAGTTGAGCCGATTTGCTATTGCTATCTTAATTCTTCGATGGAATCTTTACAAATGATTTCTTTCAAGATTGCGGCTTAGTTAAGTTTATGTCTAATTTTGCACACGATCTTTTCATGAGTTTCATTCCCACGGGGCACAATCCTGATTACATTCCAATACATCGTTATCCCTGATCTTCATATCTTAATTGATTTTAAAATTGACAAGAGATCAATTATGGCGGCATTTTACTTAAGTTAGTACGAATATAAAGCATCTTTGAGCCATTTTGTTATGAGTTGTTCCTGAAAAAAGAACATGTTATCGCATCGCATACAAACTATGAGTCAGTCGTCATATATGCGTTGACAGTTTTCGAAGATAAAGCAAAGCGATTATACTCAAAGCAATTTTATTCAGGTATACTATACTTTAAGCTTACGAAATTTTTGAACCTGAGAGTTGCAAATTAATTAGGTTTTGCTTTTAGTTTTCGCTTCCTTCCCCACTTGTATATACTAATTCCAGTTATTCTTATCTAAGACCAAATTCTACTTCTCTTTTTAAGACGATACTCTTTAATATCTTCGATCTACTCGTACCAAAGAATTAGTCGTTCAATGACTTGCTTTTTGTTATCTTTTCCTTGACTTGATATTTATTTTTGTTTTTTTTACTGTAAACATAAATGTTATTGATGTCAATGGTTGTTATAGATATCCACTTACATAGAAACATAACTGCCACCGGGAATCACAAATGATTGCGACTGCAAGATAGATGTCAGTGTCAAGCATTGTTGTCAATACTGATAAGGTCGTATCCAAACTTTGGCTCACTTGTTCTATTTATGTCTAATAAAAAGTACACGGTCTTTTTTTTTATTTTCTGCAAATAGGAAGGTCAGTTTGACGTTTGACACAAATACCATCTATCACACCTACTTTTTAAAGATAACAAAACAAAACATTTGTTTAATTTGTTTTTTGTTAAAAAAAAAACATAAAATTTTATTGATGGGTACGAGTAGATAGTGGGATGCATTTTTGTTTGGTTTGGGATGTAAACATTCAAAAGAAATGTCAATTTTGACTTCTGAAGACAGGCGATAGGCAAATAGATAAAAATTTGTGTATCTTATACATCAATACCTCGCTTTGCGTCGTTTCGTTTGCGTTTTTTCGAAGTTGCGTCCCTGCTGAATCAGTACTTATTTTCACCGTGCGTCGTTCGATTTTCGAAGTTGCGATGTTTTTCTCAAAAGCACAGTACAGTAGGCTACTCTCGTATTCAAAACAACTTATAAATGTGTGTTTGTTATTAGTTTTTTTTTACGCGTTGTTTCTGGTTACAAAAAAGGTAAATACCCATTAAAAACCTGGCAAGTATAGGGAATCTTCAAACAGCAGCGCCCCTATTAGCCTCTTAGAAAAGTCTTTGAAAGATTTGAAAGATTCTTAATAGAGAAGCTTCTGGAATACATTGATGAAAAGCCCATAAATCCTCATGAACAATTCGGATTTAGAAGTGGACATAACACCTCTCATCAAGCATCAGACTATGTCATCATATCCAAAAAAACGTGTATTAGGAAATTCAACTGGTATGGTCCTCTTAGACATTGAAAAGGCATTTGACTCGGTATGGCACAATGAGATTATTTACAAAGTGTTTAATTTAGGATTTCCTCTTTATTTGGTACACGCGATACAAAGCTTTTTTGTTAAGCAGAAGGTTCAAAATGTTTGTCAATAGTGGTACTTCAGTGTTAGTGCAATATCATGTTGGCCTTCCACAAGGTTCAGTTATAAGTCCTGTTTTGTACAATGTCTTCATGTCCGGCAATATACAGCAGTTTTTTCATCGCTCCAATTCAGTCTCAATATTGAGACGAATTTGCAGAGTGCCTACAGACTGTTGAAGAACTATTTTAATAAGTGGAAAATAAAACTAAACGCTGGAAAAATGCAAGCTTTCTTTTTTAGCAGAAAAAGAAAGCATTGTTTCATTCCAAGCGGTCCTTAAAATTTGAATGGTGTCGACATACACTGGGATAACAATATCAAATACATTGGAATCCATCTCGATAAGAGGCTTACTTACTGAAAAAGATTTACGAAAAGGTTTGCCAGGAGCTTAAAAATGAAATACCCCTTCAAAGAGATACTTTTTATAGGAATAAGTTAGCTCAAAATATTGGAAATTCAAAAAAAGAATGGCAGGTTGTCAACGAAATTTTGAACAAAACCAGACCTAACCTCGATATCGTTGTCTCTTTAATAAGACTATATCTGAGCCTTTTGAAGTTGTAACTGTGTTCAATTATTATTTTTCTAATGTATCTAGAACTATTCAGGACTCAACGAAAAGAAACGATTCTGATTGTCTATGCGAAACCTCCCTTACTCATGACCCTTTCCAACCACAGAGTTTTTTCTTTGAATTTTTTTCACCAATTGAGATAAACACATACAGTCACTTAAAGCAACTAATTCAACTTCTTGTGATGGAATTTCAATCAACATATTGAAACGCGTATCTTTTCTTGTTTCCGATGTCTTGTGTCATATTTTTAACTTAAGTGTTCAAAAGGGTACATTTCCGGAGGCACTTAAATCAGCTGTTGTGATCCCACTACACAAAAAAGGTGATTCTTTGTCCTTAAATAATTACCGACCCATATCCCTTTTATCAGTATTGTCAAAAGTCTTTGAGAAGGGGGTCAAAAAAAGAATGTTGTCGTTTTTAGATAAAGTAAGGTTCTTCAGTGACTCTCAGTTTGGCTTTCGTAGTGGCAAATCCACTGAAGATGCATTGCTAAAATTGTGCGGAGAAATATATAGCAGTCTTAACGAATCTGAAATACCTGCTAGTCTATTTATTGACATCACTAAGGCTTTTGACATGGTGGATCATAACATACTGCTTAAAAGCTCTTCAATGCAGGTTTCAGAGGATTTTTCTTCGACTGGTTAACTTCTTATTTAGAAAACCGTAGTCAGAGAGTAAGGGCTCGTAATTCTCTGAGTGCAAAAGTTCTCATCAACATAGGTGTTCCACAAGGATCTGTTTTTGGTGCTATCCTGTTTTTAATTTTTGTTAACTCGCTCTTTCTTCAACCTTTCAAGGGTAAAGTAACAGCTTTTGCCGACGACACTGCTCTGTCTTATCACGGTAAATGTTATTTTGACTTATCTTTGGATATGAACTATGACCTGGAATTAATGCGGAGATGGTTCAAACTTCATAAATTGGCCATCAGTGACAAAACTAAGTTCATGATTTTTAACATTATGGGCAAAATATGTGAAGATAAGATGCCATGCGCCCAATTGTTATAGATTCCGTTTAACTCATTCTTGTGCACACGATAGAGATATGCCTAGTTTTGATTCAAATGTTCGTTGTAATTCTAACTGCTTTGAAATTGAACGCGTAGACAGCTTTAAATACTTAGGTATTACTTTGGACTATAAACTTAGTTGGATAGATCATGCTGTGTCATTGAAGCAATATCTTAATAGCGTTGTTAGGCAGATTTATCATCTCAGTCAATACTGCAGTTTGCCAATTTTAAAGTTAGTTTATAATGGTCTATTTAAATCTATGTGGTATGCATTTGAATAAACTAGAGCCTCTGTTAATCAAACAAAAACATGCAATCCGATACTTTGCAAGGTTAACTGTCGAACTCCTAGTTTCGACTTGTTCAAAAGTCTTGGTTTCCTTCCGTTAAAACATCTGTATTTTTATAAAGTGTTAAAAATATTTTTTGAAGTCTCAGGATATACATCTTCGAGGGTTTATGATAACCTCAATCTACGTGTCAACACCAGAAATCTCGTCAATTTACCAACTATAAAAAGATCGCATTACTCTTGCTTTTATTCTATTACTGCGCCCCGTTTATTTAATAAATTGCCTGCAAATCTAAGATGTGAAAGAGTAAATCCGTATTCCTCAAGAATGTAAAAATTTGGCTTTCTACGTTAAATTATGTTGTGATTGGTAATCTACTGAATCCTTTAGTTTGATTTCTCTTGCATTATTGTTTTTAACTTTTTTAATTTGCAATCCGCAAATCATTTGAATTTTAAATTTTAATATTTAGTTTTTATCTTATTAAGTTGTTATTTATTTTATAATTGTATCGCATCCCCATCGATAAATTTAAATTTTTATTTAGCTTTTAATTTCGTATATTCGCATCTTGTCAATATCTGATAACAGAATGTACTTAACTATTTCATTTATAATGAACAATAGTATTACTGTTAATAATGTTTTTCTATTTATGATTTTATATTTGTATAGCTATAAGTTTCTAAATGAAATAAAGAATGAAATAAAAAAAAAAAAAACAACTTTTACACACCATGTGGCCAAAGTTATTCAAAAGAGTATCTTATAAATAGAAAATATATGTGTTACATACTATAAAGTCATATTCCAATCCAATATCCTCAATTTCATATATTCATATTTCCAGACTACAAATCAAGCAGAAACAACTCTTAAAAATTATGCTCAATTTGCCAGAGATTATTCTACTCATGATCTGCACTTACAAGCGAACGTTGAATTGATCTCCAACCGTATTTTGAAGCTTAGACAAAGCTTCTTGAGCAAATGTATAGTCCTCTGATAAATGCCTTAGTTTCTTCATCTCTATAAGACTGTGTTAATATATTTAATTATTTATTTATATTTTCTTATTTATTTTACACATGTTTTTATACAAATACTTATTTCCTGATTTATTTATTTATTTATTCATTTATTTGTTTACATTTATGTACATATTTTATTATTATTTATAATATATACTTACCTATATATCTATTTATTTATTTATTTATTTATTTCATTACTTCATTATTTACATTATCACTTGATATTTATTTGTTTTTTTTTTGTCTATCTTATTTGTTTATTATTTGTTCATTTATTTGTTCCTCACATACAATTAGTCTTTATTTATTTACTTATTTATTTATACATATCTATATTTCTTTTTTTTTATTCTTTGGACAACACTTTTTATTTAAATACTCTTACATGAAGGCTTTTTCTCGTAGTTTTCTCTGAGATTCTTGATTAATTTTTCCAGATTCTTGTTTCTTTGTAAAAAAAATATATATATCAGTTGTAAGATTTAATACGTATCGAATCTCTGTGAAAATTGTGCGTCCAAAGTCAATTAACCTTCAATACGAAAATAAAAATATCTTTCTATCTTAATGTTAAATATTTTTCCAATTTATTTATTGGCAGAGTTATATTATTATTTTTACATACAACTGAACATTTTTTAGCCAAATGAGTGAATAGGGCGCTGCCAAAAATAAAAAAAAAACTATTTGCTTGGAGACAAAAGTAGATATTCTGCGACGATTTGATAAAAGACAGAAGGCTGAGGAGATAGCAAGGGCTTTTGTTCTGGCTGCCACAAAAGTCAAAACGATCAAAATCGAGATGGGGATAAAATAAAAGAGAATGCAAAAGCTGCAACATCATTAGATGCTAAAAGGATGACCCGTACAAGGAGTGCTTTGATGATCAAAATGGAGTCCTTGCTTTCTATTTGGATTGAAAATCAAGTTGCGCAGAGAATACAAATAAGTTAAATGGTAATTCAGACGAAAGCAAAAAGCGTATTTGATGACATAAAAAGTACAGCAGTATCCGATGATAATGCTAGTGGTAGTAAAGCTAGTCAGAGCTGGTTTGAGAGATTCAAAGGCGAAGCAGATAGCACTGCAGATAGAACTTCTGCAGAAAGCTACCCGTTAGCTTTCTAGAACTTTCATATCAGACAGACAGAAAAATATGCGCCAGGATTTAAAGCTAGCAAGGATTTCAAATTTAAAGCATTTCTCATTTATCAATCAGAATATCCAAGAGGTATGAAAGGTTATTTAAAGAATCTACTTCCTGTCCACTGGGTTTCAACTTGTGCTTTTCCAGAAATTTAAAGTTATTGCAACCAGAAAAACTTGAAATTCATGGTTTTAGTCTTAGTAGACAATGTCTTGGCCACCCAGTTTAAGTTGATGAGTTGTCAGAAAACGTGAAATTCATATTTTTTCCGCCTAATACGACATCAGTTATTCAACCGATGGATCAGGGATTAATATCAACTTATAAAAGTTATTATTGTCGACGAACATTTAAACTACTATTAAGTGAGACTGATGGACAGGATGAGCCTACCATGCTAGAGTTTTGGAAAAAGTTCAACATTACGAAGCCATAGGTGATGGTACACCTGCTATTCGTCATAAAATTTCTAATGTAGCTTACCTCGCACAACCAAGAATTGCCTAACGAAGAACTATTGCAACTTGAATTGTAATTTGCTAATGAAGAAGATGACAGTGACCGTTCAATAGAAATCTCCGAAAAACAAAATTTTACCTCCAAACAAATTTCCAAAGTGACGGGTTTGATTGACGAAAGTATTGAGCCGACTTATGACAACAGCCACTATGGACTCATCAGAGGGTGATTAAATATTTTATTTTATTTTAATTGAATTTATTTTTCTTTGTTTTTTGTATGTATGTTATAAAATTTTATATAAGCTTTGTTTTTTAAATGTTTACTTTGTTAAATTTTCTTTTAAAAAAGGAGTATTTTCGTAACTCTGGAACCAATCTTTGAATCTGAGTGGGGACGATGATTTCTCATCGACTTAGGATTTTATTCATTCGGCTTCAGAAATGCAAATGCAGGTCATAATGGACAACTTAGATCCCGATCAACTAAACACTGTTTTTGCACAATTTCACTCCACAATGATTAATTTACCTCTGTGGCCTTCGTTGGATTATAGTGCGATTAATGCAAATATATTGCCTTGCTTTGAATTCTCCTTTGTTGAGAAAACAGACTTTGTTAGAGTTTTTTTATTAATTGAGTCAAATACTTTTGGCTTGGATGAAATTCATCCTTATTTTGTGAATATTATTTTGCCCCATTTAATTTCAGCTCTCACATATTTTTTGAATTTTTGGGATATTGCTGAGAGTACGATGCTGATGAATTTCTGAAAAGAAATTGCTTTCTGCGTGATAAGCTTGTTATAAATATGATGGCATTTTAAGCTTCATTCTACTATCGTTAACTTGATGCATCTGCAAAAGCAAAAAGTCGATGGAAACAGCTCCATCAGATTGGCTTAGGTGAGCAAAAATTAAAATAAAATCCAAAATATTGATTGCGATCCAAAGAATGCAGAATTCATCTTATATCATTAGCCGTGTCAACATTACATATAAAGCTATAGCAATAGTGCGTTTAGTTTTTCCTCGTGATTGGAGAAGTGTTAAAATCATCTCTGTACCGAAGAGAGGCTATTTTAACTACTTTATCCAAGGTTTTGAGACGCTGATTGCGTGGCAGAGGCATCTCACGAAAAACAACTTTAATGCTCAAATCGATCAGACTTTCGACTTTAGAGAAGCTACTAGACATATCGTTGGCACTCTTGGAATTCTCAAAAACGTTTGGCATAGTCAACCACGCAGTATTGTTCAAAAAGCTTAGACGTGAATTGAATTTCTCTGAATCTCTTCGTATTTATTTAAACAAAGTTTCTACCCTTAGTGTTAACAGAGAAATTATCGTTAGCACGGGTAAAGGTATACCAAATTAAGCGGTTTGTAAAATCAACGATAAGTGTTATCAACTTTATATATAGACTCTTACTGTAGAACTATTTTTTTCTTAGAGTATACCCAAAAATCACCCAGTATTTACAATTGCGTAGGACACTCACGCTGCAACACCCCAGATATAAATGCCTTACATCAGAACATCTATTTTTATACCAAATCTACCGAATCTGGAATTCACCTCTCGCCAACATTAGAAGTCTGCTGCTTTTTATATTTTTCCTATTATTTCTTTATTTTTGTGATTTAATCGGTTCGAAATTCACACTCCAAAAACGTTGTTAGTTATTACATAAAATTTATTAATGGAATCAAATGCTATTCCCAATTTTGTGTTTCCATTTTGCAAGCATTAGTAATATCCTTAATCTTAGTTAAATATGTTAAGCCTTACAACGTAAAAACTTTAAATTAAATTAAATTAAAGTCACTCGTTTTGATGGCGTCGCCTTGTGGCTATGAAGCTATTGCTATTTATAAACTCAAACGCAAGCCGAAAGTTTCGAAAGGGCATTGGCGAAAGGGGTTGAAAGCATGGCATTTTACTAAGCAAGCCAAGGCATGAATGAACCCATGAATGAACCCATTTTTTATAGTTAATCGAAAAGTTAACACTTTTAAAAAAAAATTGGATAGTGTTTTCGTTTTTGTAATTTTTTAATGGAAGCCAAGGGATAAGCCACTCTTTAAGATATGACATTTAATTTAACGATAGTTTATATTCAATTTTCTGTCCTATTAGGCAAACCAAAATTGTGGAACATGATGCTGTCATTTTCATCATTTATTTTACACTAGAAATCTCTGTGACATTGTCGTTCCTATACGATTGCACTATAACACCATGTTGAAAATGTTATCTTCACAAAATTATAGGTTCATAAAACAAACCATTTTTTTTGGAAAACCCAAATATCAACAGCTTTTGTAAAATCATATTTTAACTTTAGCTTTTTGTTGATAAAAAAAATCCTTTTCGAAATTGTAATATACTATGGTTTTAGCTTTTTTTATTTTTAAAGAAACGCTTATGACCGCCAGTACATCTTATTTCAAATTTCATTATCCTGTCAAACTTAGAAATAAGAAAAAAAAATCTTAAAACGTGGGCAAAATTCTTATTCCTAATCCCAAATCACGTAGCGTCTTTTGAAGATGTGAAATGACTATCTAATTCAGATTTTCCTCTCGATAAATCTGCCTTCGACAACTCGAATGTATCTGTAGATTTGTCACCGTTTTTACTGAAATATTCACTTATTGTGTTCCATCATCTACGTGCCCACCCAAAAGTTTATTGACTACTCACATAATCAACAGCCCTATCCATTTTCACAAATCGCTGCTTCCACCTCAGCGATTTGATTCAACGAACGGAGAAATTCTGCCCCAGAGATTATTATTAATAAATAATTTTTATACCCTAGAGTACGACAATTTGTAAGTACTTTTCCGTGGCGTTTATTATTTTGAGATTAAGACAAAATCGTTAACAAAAAGGAAAAATACTCTAAGAGGATGAGGCTTTTCAGGAGCACCCTTTTGAGACTAGTTCTGAGAATCACTTACAAAACGCATGGAATATATTTTCGATTCAAGTGATTTCACATGGAACAATCAAGATGAAAAGAGAGATAAAACAAATGACTCACGCATTTTTGGTAAAGTTAGAATTTTCATTCCGATTTCAAAAGGTTGCGGATTTGACTTGTGCTTCTAAGTTACGAGAATTTAAGACATTGAATTGTTATTTTGCTTTTTTTATTGAAGCGGAGATAAAAGTGTAGATCATATTTTTTTGGATATCAGTGACCATTTTGATGTATCTTAATTTTACCGTCCACTTTGCATTTTATAATCCATTTTATTATGGCCTTTTTCTCCGATAAGGTCATTGATCTTTGAAGATTCATGGTCATTTTGGCGACCTCATTTAGAACGTCGCAAGAAAGAATAGTTATTTTGTAAGAATATGATTTATGATTCTAACAGAAATAATGGGTAAACATGAGACATTTTTTTTATAATTTAGAGCTTGATTGAAGAAAAGATGGGGAAAAATAAGAGCGTCACACCACAGTTGCGGAATGCCATTTTTAAAATGATAAATAACGATAAGTTACCTTCAGTGAGAAAGAACAAACTATGGAAAAGGTAGCAAGACACAGTAGACCGCGTTAGACTAATGAGGCTGAGTATCGAAGGGCCGTTCGAGTTGCCTAATATTACCAAATAAGTGTTCAAAATAAATTAAAAATGAAGTTTTTGGTGAAAACCCGAATGCTCTTTCACCACGCTTCTTACAGGAACGATTGAATTAAAGGTTACTTTTTTGAAGAACGGCAGGGAAAAAACATTATTTCCCTAAAAATCGAAAAATAGTTTAGATTTGCGAAAAAAAACATAAGGATAAGGCGATTTCTTAATGGAACAAATTATTATGGAGCGATGAAACATAAATTAATAGAGTGGGATCAGATGTTAAAAAATGTAGCTAGTTTCTAAAATATGAGGCATCTTAATACGACGGTGGAAACTATCCATAAGCGGACAATTCTCTTGCAACGACACTTTGTAAGAAACCAATAATTGTCCTATATTTTTCCCATAAAATACGTTCTGATAAGCGGACGCTCCAATAAATGGAAGCGGAATTTTCATGACGTTTCGCAGATGTTGATGCGTGTTCATGATTTTGTTTCAGTTCATGAGGAACGCATATATTGAGTTTTCGTACAAAGTAAAATTGGTTTAAGCGATTTTAGATGCATGTATGTGATACACGAAGCTTCTCTGCAATTTCACGTGTTGTACTCTGACGAACCGAATCGATTATTGCTTTGATTTGGTCGTCATCAATTTCAACTGGACGACCAGAGCGTTTTTCATCTTTGAGTGAAAAATCACCAGAACGAAATTTGGCAAACCAATTTTGACCCTGCCGATCTTTTGAAGCTTCGTCACCATAAACAGCACATAACTTTTTGTGAGCTTGCCATCGGTTTTTCCTTTCCGGAAATAAAAACGTAAACTATGACGTAAATGTTCATTTTGATTTTCGGTTTTTCAACTGACGCCAAACAAAAACTACAAAACCGATAAAAAAAAGGATGGTTCATCAATTTGAACACAATCAAGAGCTATTTAAAAAAATTATAAAGATATTCGATCAATTCGATCAAATATTAATTTAAATAAATATTGTGTTAAATCGGAAGGCTTACATATAAACAAGATATGCTTTGAATGGTATGCAGGCACTAGATGTCAAAACATATCATATCCGGACAGTAAGTGAAGGCAAGGTCAAAAGAAGTAACAAGATTGTTGGGCTATAATAGTTCCTCTGCATCTGATGGATGGTTGCAAATGTAGCGTTAAAAAATCAATATTAGTTGTAAGATGTGTACAATGCAGATAAGATCGGTCTTTTCTTCCGTTCCGATCCCAATAAAACTCTGAGTTTGAGATTGTTAGCGATCGGAAATCGGCGTCCTCGAGCATACAAGCATATTTCTATCGCTGACTTACTTAATTTATGGATGACACGTGATATTATGTTGGAATTATTCAAATGAGAAAAATTGTTTTTTTTTTACCAAATCTTCGAAATAAGGTCGTCAATGAAATCAGAGCAGCTAAGGCTAAGTTTTACGACCGCAATCTTGACCCATCAGCCAGTAAGGGAAATCTTTGGAAGAACTTACGACGGATCGGAATAAGCAAGCAACAGCTCAAGCCACGAGACGACATTGACTGTGATGCTCTAAATGCCGTTTTCTCCTCTCCTCCTCCCCGGTTGAGCCCTTAGAATGCACTGGTGACTCGAACGATTCTGGTGCCCTACAATTTTGGAGACTGACCGATGAAGATGATGTAGAGGCGCTGCTATCGATCAAGTCGAATGCAATTGGGCTCGATCAAGTTAATCCAAAATTCATAAAACTGTCACTACCAGTCATTCTCCGCTACATTACACACATTTTCAATACGATTTTGACCACTTCCGTTTTCCCAGATGAATGGAAAAAGGCGAAAATCGTTCCACTACCTAAAAAAGCAAATTGCACTTTTTCGGAATACAGGCCTATCGCAATATTACCCTTTTTATCCAAGGTATTTGAAAAGGCAATTTATGTGCAAATAAGGAAACACCTCAACGATGAACAACTTATGTCATCGTTCCAATCAGGATTTCGGGCCAAGCGCAGCTGCAAAACTGCCCTTTTATACGTTGTGGATGAAATAAGGCAAAGTTTAGATAAGAGAGAACTTACGTTTTTGACATTGCTTGACTTTTCAAAAGCTTTCGACACCGTTAATCATACAGTCCTATGCCGTAAGCTCTTAAGGAATTTTAAATTCTCAAATCAGGCAGTCAGGCTCATTCACTCATATTTAACTGGAAGACAGCAATCGGTTGTAGTAAACGGACGTATGTCGAATTTTCTTGCAATGACTAGTGGTGTTCCGCAGGGTTCTATACTCGGGCCTATCTTGTCCTGCATTTATGTGAATGAGCTGCCTAATTTAGTAAAGCACTGCTCCATTCACATGTATGCAGACGACGTCCAATTGTTCACAAGTTGCCCATTACACTCAAAAGAGGAATCCGCTTCCAAAATGAACGATGATCTTAACAGCATAATGGCGTGGGCTAAAGCTCTTAGTCTTTGCTTGAATCCCAGTAAATCAAAGACACTTGTCATCTATCGGGGTCGGTTGGATTTAAAGAATTTTCCTACAATCAAACTTGGACAGTCCAGCATAGAGTATGTGGACACCGCCAGAAATCTGGGAGTAATATTTAACCGCAATCTTTCTTGGGATAATCACGTTAACGTCACAATTGGAAAAGTTTATGGGCTTCTGCGAGTCCTATGGGCAACTCAGTCCTTTACGCCTATTAAAACAAAATTAATCCTTGCAAAAACTCTGCTGCTACCAATTATGTTCTATGGCATCGAAGTTTTTTGTAATGTCGACTACAAAAGCAAAAGAAAGCTCAATGTGGCTTACAATAACATAGCTCGGTACATCTTCAATCGCAAAAAGCACGAACACATATCGTTTTTCTCGAAAAGCATATACGGATGCACTTTAAAAAACATGATTAAATGCTTCTGCATGCAATGCTTACCTGCATTCACGGTATCATCCAAACCCGTCAACCTGATTACCTTTTCAATAAACTACGTTTTCCCGTATCTCTAAGGAATCTCATGCTCGTTCCACCAAGATTTAATTGTTTGACATCAGAGAGACAATTTTTCGTTCACGCGACACGCCTGTGGAATTCCCTCCCGATTGACATAAGAAGAGTTAGAGACGCAAAACTTTTCAAGCAAAAATTATTTCAGTTTATGGCCATGGACCAAGTTTAAATCATTTTGCTTTTTTTTTCTTTTCTGTTTTTTGAATTTAATTTGATGTTTTTCTTTCTTTAATGTAATTTTCTTTTTTCTCTACTTATGTATGTACATATTTATACATTTTTTTTCCAGCGATTCAAAAATTGTATAAACCTAAATTTATTAAACTTATTCTCTTTTACTCATTATCTTATATACTCATAATAAATATATACATATGTATATATGTATATAAAGAAATAAATGAAATAAAAATTAAATAAATAAGGCAATTAATAATTAATGAGAAAAAAAAACTGTTTAAGCAGTCAGTTGATTTATTAGAATATAACCTGACATATCACATTTTCTTAAAAATCTTTCCGTTAACGCATCTTTTCTCTGTGATACGAATTTAACCGGCTTGCCTGTGCAAGTCATGCGTGGAATGATATCACGGTAAGTTTAGCATCATTTTCAATATTCTGTTTTCCGTCACTTGTAATTTCTTAGGGTGGTATACCCCATACTTGGCTCCTGTACAGAAATATTGCTTGAAACAAAACATTTTAAATGATTATTTTATTATCTATACTTAACAGAGATTTTCTATTTATGAATGGATATAGCTGTATTATGGCTATATTAATTTTTATTTAAACGTAGCTCATGTGGTGACTGAAAGTTAATTTTTCGTCAAGGTGCATTCCTCAATATTTTGCGGTTTTACCTCAGTTCAATTTTACACCGTTTAGGACAATCTGATTGCTTGGTAGAAAACAAGTTTTTCTTTTTCTTTTAAAAAAGATTATTAATGTTACACAATTCTTTATTTATTTATCCATATTCATTAAACGCTGTTTGATTTTCTTTATTCATTATTCGGTATACATAATCCACTATATATTTTTCATTATTTACTCTTCAGTATTAGCTATTCTTTATTTATTATTCGTTCTTTATAATATATTCACTTACTAATTCTTCATAAATTTTTATAAATTATCAACTATTTTTAATATATCATTTAATACTAATTTTTTTTTCATGTGTCAGTTAATTCACTTTGCTTCACGATAGTCCGATAATGTGATCCAAGTTTAAGTCTTTTCATCGAATTTATGAATTGTTTATATAATATATAATATTAAATGCAATATTATTTTAAAGCAATAAGGCAATATTATTCTTTAGCAAAATGGCACCAACAACCACTCTCAATAAGCTTGTAGGCTTTACGGAATTAGAAGTGTAAGTTGGACTCTAGAATTCATGATACTGGCCCCAAAGTTCACCGGGAATTCATTCTGCTAAATAAGATCCGTGCTTTAAATAAGCAAATGGAGAAAGTGATAAGAAATTTTACCAAAATAGTCCAGTTGCAGAGAACCACAACCACAAATAAAGATTTCTGGTTTCGTGTGGTATTAACATGTTGAAATTTTCGAAGAACAAACGCTCAACTCACGTACAACGCCACCATTTACCCATCCGCGGCAGGATGTAAACCAGTTGCCTAACAATAACTCCATTAAGATCCACTTTCTTCTTTCTGACCAAACAAAACATACAGCCAGTAATGCAAGATTCCCATTTTGGGGATATGCACTTACGATGCATACTCACGCCTTTGTTGGTCGAAGAACAAACTTCATATACCTCACTGGTAAACTCTTGTTTGTGTACCAGCTTTTCACACCCCATTCGTCGGAGGAACTGTAACATTTAAGTATTATTACTTCCCTTTAAAATTGGATCTTCAATTTTGCGAGTGGAAATACATAAGCCTGGGATTATATGGGCAAACCAGGTCAGCCAGATGCGTAGATGCATCCATTTAAGAGCCCAGTGAAAAAATAATACTGCAAACTACCATACCGCCCGACTGCATTGCAACTTGATAAGAAGGCATTTTAAGTCCCATTTTCTGTTCACTCCAATGTGTCTGAAACGAAAGTGGATTTTTTGCGCAAGCAAACTTACAAAGCACTCAATAAGAATTGCGCTTTGTTATCTCTTATCGTAGATTTCACATTCCAAATGAACAATTGAATCTAATCCATGTCAATGGATTTCTGGGAAACCGTCAAGGGCCCCTTGTTGTTCATATCAGTATCACTGAAAGTAACATAGGTATTTTGGAGAGGAAGCCTACTTGAAAGCTTGTCCACAATTACCGAATCGTGGCACTGAGAACCAAACTTAATTTTGAATCATGACCTAAGCTGATTTTTATAAATAGATTTCGTAATTCATTTTGTTTATATTATTTGATATCGAATGCTAGTACACTTACAATTAAATCTTTCTTCGGGGTAATTTGTTAAAGATACTAGTGCGATTAGGTAAGGTAACTTATTACAACTGAACAATTGAATTGAAGTGGAAAAAAAATATTAAAAACCAACGAAGATATGATTTTTTTCAAAGTTCAGACGGCTTCGTTCTTTAATTTATTGTTGGATTTAAGTTAAAGTCAAAATATTGAATGAAAATTAATTTGTTTTCTTCAATTCGATTTTTAACTTAATTTTTTTGGGTTTTACTAAATACGGACTTTAAGGTCAACTATTAAATATGCCTTTGGAATATGCCTTATATATTTTTCCTTGCATATCATCGGTTATGTTAAAAATTAATAACTGCATATCTGATGATGCCAATAAAAACGCTAGTAATATTTAACTCCCACATAATTTCGCAGACGTTTTATTATTACACATTTTGTTTAAACCCTCCAAGTTTGTTCACTCCATCGTTGAATAAAGAATATGCTTTTAATTTAATCTGAAATTCGCACATTTCAAGAGTATCGTCAATACGCGTAAAAAAGGTTAAACAAATTTCGTATTTGGCTCTCGCGTCGTTATGCGCAAAATGCTTATATATTCCATTTTATTCGCGTTATCAAGAAAATGATTTAAATGAGCATATTAATAATAAAAATTAATTTAAAAATTAAAAAAGCGTTTTCAAGGGGCGCCTGAATTTAATCAATCATCGACTCTTATGTTTTGAATAAATATGAAAAATGACCATCAATAATTTTGAAAATATTGCATACGTTTGATTGCATTTCACATTACATTGATGGAAAATGCATATGAAAGTTGAAGTTTTTTTCATTAGTAAAATGAATTAACTTAAGGACTGGGATTTCACAGAATGATTTTCCAGAATAAGGCATTCCTTGCCATGTCATAATCTTAGGTATATATCGTGTATCTCTCTTTTAATATCAATCAATGAGTCAATCCTTACACACTCCCACTGATTTTTCTAATTCTACGAATACCCTGCTTGATATGTTCAAACAGCTTAATAAGTATGACCTAATATTTCTAATACTCTTACAGCATACATCACTTACTTACTTACTTTAGGTGGCGCTACAGTCCGGGTTGAACCTCAATCAACAAGCGTGTCCATCCAGCTCGATCTTTTGCTAGCTGCCTCCAGTTTCACACGCTAAGTTGGTTGAGGTCCCTTTCCACTTGCGCGCGCTACCTTACTTGCCAGGCCGGAGCATCGGTTTCCATCCGCCAGGTCCATGTAGCTGAATAGCTCGTATAGTTCGTGATTGTATCTTCTCCTCCACTCACCGTCTATGCAGACAGGACCGAAGATCACCCGAAGACTTTTCCTCTCGAAGCAGGCAAGAGCAGCAAGTCCATGCCTCCGCGCCGTACAGCAGGACTGTGGCGATTAAGGTGTTATATAGTTTTACCTTGATTGTCCGAGAGAGGTTTTCGTTTATTTCAGAGAGAGAGGTTTTCGTTTATTTCAGCGTTGTCTGAATTGAAAGCGATGCCTAGATAGGCGAAGTCTTTGACTACCTCCAAGTTATAACTGTCTACTGTGAAGTTTTGTCCGAGACGTCGGTTTTGGGAGTCCTTTCTCGTTGACAGCATATACTTTGTCTTACCCTCATATAACGTCAAACCCACTTTAGCAGCCTCCGTCGCTACACTCACAAACGTGCCATTGACATCACGCTGCGTTCTTCCAATAATATCAATATCGTCGGCATATGCGAGTAGTTGGACGAACTTCTTAAAAGACTGCGAAATATGGTTGTTCAAAAAATTCTAGATGCAAAGACTAAACACTATGAAAAAGCACTCAGGTCTTCAGGCGTGTCCGGAAGAAACCTCTGAGCAAACTAACGTCTATTGGGAGCTGCCACAGCATGAAGAAATAGAGCCCAAGATGCCGATGTTGTTGATCTTTTTTTCTCAAATGTTTTTGAAAAAGCAATATACGAGCGGCTACAGAAATATCTCAGCAAAAAATCTGCTTTGTATTGCTCAATTTGGCTGTCATGCTTAGCGAAATTGCTTAATGGCACTACTCTTGGTCGTCGACGGAATAAGTTTAGAACAAAATAAAGTCAATCAAAAATATACTGCCTTTTTCAAGTTCTCATCTAGCGTAATAAAACTCATCAATTGATTGGACGACGGTAATGTGCAGGTATGGGCAACCGAATATCTGATTTTTTGGAAGTCACCAAAGGTGTACTACACGGATCAATCCCTAGACAAAGTGTTTATCCTGTATATATATGAGCTTCCACAAATACTCATGCAGTTCTCGATCCATATGTTGGTACGCATAACACTTTCAATTTTATCTTCGCAGTCCTCTGCAAAACTAGGAAAATGCTGTCTCGGTGATACGAATGAGAATTTAATCAGTCTACGAATTTACGTTTAAGTTCTGTCAGCAGAACTTAAAAGACTCTGAAGTACAAACAACTCTGAACTTCACTTTCGCAATATCTGACATCTCAAATTATATTATATGCCTTAATCTAAATTAATATTATAAGGAGGTAAGGTTTGCAAGTTTGTAAGTAAGAGGTTATCTTCCAAGCCACTCATCCGAATTCTGTCACTAGTATCTGGACTGGACTTTCAGATGAAAGGAGTAGTCAAGTGAGAGTTGACTCTGACACGAAGGGTTCCGCGCCTATGCAACACTTTAATATTGAATTTCTCATAGTATTGTCCAAAAATATGCACGTTCAAGCCAGACAAAGTGAGAGATTGGCATCGGTTTCCAATAAGAATCAGAACTTCCAGATGGGAAATAAAAATGTTTTTAGAAAAATAAGGATTTAAAACGATTTCAAAATTTTTTTTGGCAAAATCATGCGAAAAATGCACCTCAAGCCGAGTGAAAATTTGTTCGGAATTCGTTGATGAACGTTAAATTAAAGAGGTGTTAGTGCGAACTCTAATTTTCCATCCTAACGCGTGTCACATCCGTGTACGTGCTCTGAAAAATAAGTAAAAATATATCGAAATATTGAATATCCTTGCTTGACTTTAATGCCAAGTCAACACGCACAACGTCATTCAATGTTTACATTTTTCCACTCTCTGTTTTAAGTGATTTATTGAAATACTGGGATAATCATATCTCAAACACACATCAAAATCACATAACATACTTTTTTAAAAAAATAGAAAATGGCATTGATACGAATTTTTCGCATTAAGAAAAATGCCACTGTGAAAGCAAAACATGAAATTCAATTTTATGCTCAGAAAATATTTCTTAAAATGCAACGTTTTTTTGTGAATTTTTAATCCGAAGCTAAAATTATTTTTCCTTGATATGGACCCTGTATAAGTTTAATTTTGAAGTCACTTACGCGACGAACTCTGGACATGGAAATGTCGAGTTGACGATTTTTAAATACTGGTTCTGGAACCAAACTACCTACCTTTCCAAATGATTGTCCTTGTGACTAAACGATTGTCATAACAAATGCTAATTTTATTTGGTAATAATATTTATCACAACTTTGATCTCCTTATGGAAAAAGTAGTGCATAAACCATTGGATCTAAATTTGGGTCATGAACATTTATCCTTTCGGCTGAAGTGAACTAATAAGTCTCTCTCAAGTGGCTGTTCACCATCAGCGTTTTGTAAAACGACAGCTTATTCACTAACCCTTGGTGCATTATAGCATTTTAAATCATTATTATATTGTTAAATTGCCATAATGATATTCGGTGCTTCTATTCCATTCATTTGTGCATTTCTTATGCTTTCCTGTTCAACTTGATATAGCATTTCAAATGAGCTTGAAAATGGATGATTGTTTGCTATAAAAAAGGCTTAATTCGCGCAGCAGTGAAGGCGAAACTTTGATTTTGAAGTGAAATGTGCAAAAAAGTTCACCAATGATGATAAATGACTCCGCGAATTCTGAAACAGTTCTGTATATATCACGGTGGCGGCGCAATATTTGCACCCAACGAATCAAAGCCCAATGAGCTGTTAAAAGACCTAACATTGTTTTTATAAAATTCCTGTGATTTTAAATTTGATGGTATTTGAATTTAAGTTTTCAATCAGAACCGATAGTTCTTTTGCCACACTTTTTCACACAAGGTCCATCAGATTACCCTAATTTTCAACTATCCTATTGTAATAAAAACTATCTGCCTTAATTTTCTTTAAAAAACTTTACCACCATCTAGCAGCATGCTGTGTCCGAGCAGGATACCTGACAACCAGTTTTTTTATTTGCCTTTTATGTAATAAAATTTTATAAGTTTGAAATATTCAGCCACAGAGCTGCACCTTACCTTGAAGCATTTTTTTTAAACAGTCTGTTTGTTGAAACAAAAGAATGAACCAACTAAGAGGAAAATTCGTATATTAGAACTCATATTCAAAAACTTTCTATATTCACCGCTTCCAGTTAAAAACGCAGATCAATAATTCAGACAAAATATTGTCCAATTGACACTGACAACGAAACATAGAATATTCTTATCAGTTTTTGCCACAGAGTAAAACTAAACTTGCTTAAGCTTCGATCCGATTGTATGACTTAATGACAAACGTTTGCATATTTTAAATTGCACACTTAGCAAACGATTTAATTTGACTCTTTATACAACGTGACATTAAGTTTATGGTTATTTTGAAAAGACAGACGTTTGCCTGTTTGCAACACAATCCAATCATTATATTACACATATGGGAAAAATATTTTTAAGTTAAAAACTTGGTTAATGGACTGTTTTATTTCAACCTTAAACTAATCCTAAAATGCTTAGCTAAAAACTAATCTTAAACCGAAAAAAATGTAATCTATCTTAAAGTAACATTAAAACTACTTAACAATAAGATGATAACTAATTACACTACCTTTAACCTATGTAAGCTGGCCAATACTAACTGGACATGCTTTTCTTTTTTTGTTCTTCTGAGTTCTACTCTCCGTTCAGCCACCAATAGTGTTGATTTTGCCTCACGACATCTCTATCGCGATCTGTAACCGCCCTGCTCCATCACCGTGCAACGTCTTGGTTGTAGTTGACTCGCCCGTCTGAAGATTTTCGACCAACGTGGAAGATTTACGGCACCGCTAATCTATCCTCGATCAGACCTTTTCTATCTTAATAAGCCGTACCGTCTCATGGTGCATATCATTGGGGTAAAAAGGCCCGGAAATCAAGTTGTTGTTGTTCGAATAAGTTCAATCAGGAAGTTATCTACTCTGATCAGGTTGGTCCCGTTGTATAAGACTTCATTACTATAGAACTTTTTGTACTCAGACTCTGCATTTCTATGTAAGTGGAGACAAGCCCAAAGACAGCGTCACTCGAGAACCCGAATCTTTTCCATCTAGCTTGTTTCGAAGTTGAACCACACGGGACATCCATAGGCAAGAACAGGACGAATGAGGACCGTGAGGCAGAGAACCTTTACCTTGGCATCGCGTTGACTGCTGTGAAAGAGTCTATTTGTCAAGGCAAAGGCCGCTTTGGCTCTGGCTAGAGCAGCATCTTTATGTTTGTTAAAATATAGATATTGATCTAGCCAGATCCCAAGGTATCTGATAACACTTCGGTTCGCTAATGGCTGTCCATTTTGTCCAACAATACAAAACATTCGCCACTTCTTTCTAGCAATTCTAGAAGCCCCAGACAACGGAGTCCTTTACAAAATGGTCTCACACTTTTGGAAATTGATCGTCAACTTCAAGTCGTCGCATATCCCTGAATCTTTTCGAAGTCAGGTTGCAAAAGACTTACAATGACCTCGATCTTAGGACTTGACCTGTACGCGATCAAGTCATCTGCTTACGCTATGGAGTGGCGGAGAGATCGTGAAAAAAATCGGCGAAATAACTACACCTTGTTGTAGACCGGTGTAAATTTCAAAAGTCCTAGCAGTCTTCACTCTGCCATTTTTCACAATGAACTTTCTGCTGGCTGCAATCGTGCCCTGCTCTGTAACCGAATTGGTTATCCGGAATAATATTTTTGTCCTTAACCCACTTGGTCAGGGCTTTATTGATCACTTTTTCAAATGCTTTGCTGATGTTGGTAATTAGACTTATCGGCCGGAGATTTGCCGGTTTGGATGTGTTTTGATCCGTTTAGGAATGGGTTGCATCACCCAATATGCGTTATTCGCCAGTTGATAAACAGGGTAGTGTTAATGTTTAGCGCTTCTAGAGGAATGTGTTTGAGAAGAATGTTTGGTATTTCGTCGATACCCACAGTTAACCGAAGATAAGCAGTAGATCTTCCTTTGAAATATATGGACGATGAACCCCTTCATTGGCGATGACATCATTTGCCAAATTATCGTTATTGAACATAATAAAAAAAGTGTTTTCCGATCGCCAGTGCTCAATGTCATGTCGGAAGTAGAAGTTGTGCAATAGGACACGATTTTCCAAGATATGGTATACGTACTCGCCCGTGCTAACATTCACCTTATACACATTTTGATACGTCCCAACTATTACTTCAACCTTTTCCTGAGGATCTTCGACCACAAAAAAGTTGTCATCTTCGAAGGGTAACGAGTCAACCCTCTACGCCATCGAGGCCGATGACTGTCAACATTATTTTTTCGTAAGAGTGCATATATCGTTTTTAACTTCCCATCAGGAAGTTCTTGTAATCGGTCCGATTTTCGAAATTCAAAATTTTTACATTTCTCCACGATTGGCGGTCCCAGTAGTCGGATTCCATGATTTTTAGAAAGATGTCTGTGTGTGTGTGTGTACGTACGTACGTACGTACGTACGTACGTACGTTTGTGCGGATTCTTTCGTACAGCCTAACTCGAGAACAAGTCAAGCTATCGAAACCAAATTAGTTTCATTCGAAGCGTGTGTGTATAAAGATCACCTGAAAAGCTTTTGGTTAAATTTCACGTGGTGGTTTGAATTTTATGACGAAAAAACTGTCAAAAATAGGGACAATTTGACTTCTTCAATTAAAATCAATTTAGTTTTCCAATAAAAAAAGTTCAAAATTAATTAAATTTATAGTTTATAGCTACCTTATCAGATAAAAAAATATGCATAAATATATACACTGCCGTTTATAAGTTTCCGGACAAATTCATATAAAAATTTTTTTTTGTTCAATTTTAATGCCAAAAGTTTTATCAATATTATGTTTCTTTAACCAATTGACTAAACTTAGTAAGTTACTTACTATAGAGACTACAAAAAAGACTAAAACAGGATTTAGTTGAGGCCATTTCATACATTGATGTGCCCGTTTTTCTATTTCCTGATCCAAATTTCCACGAAAATTCTTGGAAAATTGTATCAGAAATGTGAATCCTGTAAGTTTTTCCCATTTTTCAAGACTCAGAGTGACGTCTGCAACACTGACACATGAAAACATCCTTAGAAAGTTATGGAGCCACCATTTTTTTTATTCAAAACCTGCTCTGTTGTAGCTTGACGCTTTTTTATCGTTATAATATATTAGCAAAAAGAAGCTCATGGCGCAAATTACATTGAATTTAAAGCAAAAGCATCGAGAGACAGCTAATTGACAAAGTGAAAACACATGGATAAAACTGCTTTACTCGCAGCAAGGAAGACCATAACATACGATTTAGTTTGTTTTCCACTGTTGTGGTTTCTTATCATGAACCCAATCCTAGAGGTATTTCCAGAAAATGACACAGAGATAAAAAAGTCTCTCAGAATCGGCGTGGAAAATCCTATCAAAATCTGCAAAGAAAACTGGACTGAATGTGATCCTCTTTAAGCCATATATTTATTTACCAGAAAGAAAAAGATCCTTTGCTGAGCAGTTACCAGTTTCAGAAGGAAGAGGTAGTGGAAATCTCTGGATTGAAAATATGTACTTTTGAACGCTTTCAAAAAGGACATAAAGTTAATCACGCCTTAATATTCCGAGCAGTGGTTAATATCTTCCATAGAAAGGCAATCAAACAAATTTGATTGATTTAAAATAATTCCAAAAATACATGAAGTTGAAATAAGCAGTTGGTCCTCAAACTTTTAAAATATGAATCCCTATAAACAGAGTTCTTACAAAATGTAATACTTTTGAAACTAAGCTATAAATATTTGATAATTCTGCCTGTCTGATTTATAACACTTTATTGAAGAAGTTGAAAAACAACTGCCGGCACGAGTATGATAACTTAGGCGCCAAAAATTGATATCGATTTTTTGTAGAGGGGTCAAAAACAAGCATTTTTTACTATGGGAGGGGGGGTACTTTATCGGCTTTGAAAGACAGAAATATGTTCATTAATCCTGGGTTTTAATTAAATTGGAAACTTAAATAGTTTTTGAAAAATTCGCCTGCAAACTCAAATTTTTGATAAAAAAAAAATCAAAAAAACAAGTTTAGATCAATTTTGTCAAAATTGTGAAATGAAGTGCTAAATTTGCTTTTTGTAGTCAGTGCTTGTATCAATTCTAAATAGAACACAAAAAACCGAATGGTTTTATGTCTTATAGTTTTTGAGAAAATTGAAAATTCCTTTTTTTGTTTTGTGACATTTAAGTGGTCTTCCGTTAAGGTAACCGAATGAATAATCGATTAAATGTCCGGCATGCGTCTTTATCAATAGTTTTTTTTTATATCAACAGTACATGGGTGGCCCGCTTCGCGGGTTAAAGGAATTCAACTTTCATGAATACTCTTCATCTAATTTGTATGTACTTATGTAATATGGAATGCACTTAATAATGATACAAAAATATCACCGATCAAACTTTGAATTTTGTACTGTTGGTTTTTTCATGCACATGTGGTAAAGCTCATTCTGTGTTCAACCTTAGTGCGAATCGAGTGTTATTTTTTTTGAATAAGCAATGTAGACTAAGCATCATCTTATCCATCCTAAACTAAATAACTTTTTCGGTATTTTGTTCGTTCGGGGATTTGGTATCGACCAACGAAAAGAGCATCGCATTTTTAGAAGAAATTGGTCTGATTCTCCTCTGACCTCCTCGTGGTGCATTCTGGATACGCTAAATGATTTGCTTAACTTAACTAACAAAGATGAACCTATCATTAACATTTATACTAAAAGTATCACCGTAAATACCAAAAAACAAAAAATAGTTTTAGTAGATCTCAATTTTCTCAAAAACTATAAGGCATAAAACCATTCGGTTTCTTGTGTTATATACAGAATTGATATAAGCATTGACTTCAAAAAGCAAATTTGGCACTTCATTTCACAATTTTTATAAAAATTGATCTAAACTTGTTTTTTTGATTTTTTTTATCAAAAAATTGAATTTACATGCGAATTTTTCAAAAACTATATAAGTTTACTATTTAATTTAAACCCAGGATTAATGAACATATTTCTGGCTTTCAAAGCCGATATAGTACTTTATTGTAAGTATTGCCGTTGTTGTCGTTTTTATGTATCAATTCTAAAAAATTGGTTTGGGTGCGAGTAGACCTGCCCATACCATGAACTTCCCATCTCATGATAAAAAAAAACATTAAGGTGCTATTTAGTTTGCTCCCAACATCAATTTTAAGATACTCATTTTTTTAGCTCCCCGTAAGTTTATATTTGTTTTCGCATCTTTGAATCATATAAAATACGATTTGCGTCGAAAGTATAGATTAAAGGGTATACTTATTATGTACATGCTAACACAATAAGAAATACATATAAATCTGTGAAAGATTAGCGATGTAAAGAATACATTGGTTAAATTGAATTAAAACATATCAGACTAATAAATTAAAAATATAATTATAATGATTAAAACAAATTCATGATGAACTGTTAGGTATGAGATCATAATAATTGAGTTGAATCATTTATCTGGTTCAGTTAAAATTCTATAAAACTAAAATCACATTTATTACTTGAAATGGGGATAAGTAGGGGAGTGGTAAGCTGGTATGAAGGTAAAGTTGAGTATTCAACATTCATTTTAAATTCAACATTTCGGTAATTACTTACTTACGAAAGTGTTCTTTTAAGTGATCAGGACAACAATTTGGAAATAATCGTTTTGATTTAGTAACATTTATCTAATGTTGTGCACAAGATTGAAAAGTTTGATAGATAAACATATTTCAATTTGGAAATACTTTTTTTCTGCTTGAGTTACCTTTCTATGATACTAAAAGAAAATTAGATTTTTAGTTTGACTGCAGAAATAATTTAATTTTTACCGTTTTTTGTAAACATGTTAGCTGGTTGGATTTTTTTTGTCATAAATCAAGTAATTGTTAACTTGAGGTGGCGTTAGAGTTCACATAGCATTGGTATTTTATCCTTTTGGCTTAGTCAATTGGTTGTTGAATCTTCTCTTCCACTCACCGTCAATGCAGATGGGACATAAGATCACACTTTACTCTCGAAACAACGGGGCCTTCATCCGCTTTTGAAAGTATCCACGGGGATGATAGTGGTCTCATAGAGCGACACTTCAGTGTCTTAGCTTAGCTTTAATAGCCAGAGGTATTCTTCGTTTGATCTCAGCGCTGATGTTATTATCTATATTTATAGCGGAGCCAAGATAGACAAAGCCCCAACTACCGCAAAGTTATAGCTGTTTATGGTAACATTCTGATCAGGGTTTGGTCTTTCTTTATGACAGCATATGCCTCGTTTTGCCTTCTGGCGTTGACAAGGTTCTTTTGCACTATTGCCCCAAGTATGATGTTGAAGAAATCGCATGACAGTGCATCACCTTGTCTAAAATGTTGTTTGACATCAAGTGGGTCGATGACGTCTTTGCCGACCTCAACCTTGAGATAATTGTTTTTGCTGGCTGGCTGTCCATGGCTTGCATTAAACGACTCAATGAAAGCATTTTCGACTGTAATAAAGGACCAACGACCCAAAATCTTAGCCAGTCATCCCTCTAAGAGTATCCAACTCATCGTGAAGATAAGATATTCTAAATTTAGAGTTGCGAAAATCGATTTCATAACAACAACTTTAACATTGGAAGTTGAATTTGTATTTGCTTTTGGCAGTTGTTTTTCAACTTCTTCAATAAAGTGTTATAAATCAGACAGCCAGAATTATCAAATATTATATAGATTAGTTTCAAAAGTGGGATACCTACATAATACACAAGTGCAAAATCCCCAAACCCCAAAATCCCCACCTTTTGAAAAATACCCGAATTGACTATCCCCAAGTACAAAATCCCCAAATGAAAAATCCCCAAACGTTTTGCAAATGCAAAATCTCCACAGTAGATGACGATTATTGTACATACCGATTGTACATAGACCATGATTGTACATGTACCGCTTATCGATTCATTAGCAAACAAGTTTTACCGCTTGTCGCGTCATTTCTACATTGGCATTTGGCGGAGAAACATTAAATCGGCAGCTATGGAAATTAACGTAATAAAATCACAGAAGGGCAAAGAAAAATTGTTTATTGATGGGTATGACTACCACTTGCATTCAAGAAAAAAAAAACGAATTTAGATGGTCTTGTGCGAAACGGAATATTTTTGCAAAAGTGTTGTGGTCACAAAAAAAATTAATGAAAAGCACGAACTTCAGAAATCTCCGTCGACCCACAATCATGACCCTATAGTACATAAATTGAATATTTGTATTGCTGATAACAACTTAAAGCACATGGCAAGTTCAACATCTTTGCAACCGTCGCAAATAGCTCGGGAAAGTATTGTCGGATGCGAACCGGAATGTCGTGTGTACTTACCAAGTAAAGGCGCTCAAAAAAGGAAGGTAGGTCGAATTCGTCACATAAATAAAACTCGTGCTGAACCGGCCGATTTAACATTAATTAATATTCCTGAAGAGCTACTGTCTATAGAAGGCGACCTCTTTGTTTTAAGCGAGAAATTATTTTATGGCGAAAAAAATACAATTCTGGGAACTACAACCTCACTAAAAGCTTTGGGAGAGAGTCAGTGTTGGCTAATGGATGGAACATTCTATGTTGTTCCATCTATTATGCGCCAATTATTTAGTATACATGGACTTATAGATGGACAGGTTGTGCCTCTGGTTTTTTGCCTTATGAGCAAAAAAACTTCGCAGGCTTATAATGAGTTCTTTTATGAATTATTTCGATTGGCGCTTGAAAGAAATATAAACTTGAATCCGTTAAGAATCATTTCTGATTTTGAAAGTACCATCTATTTGACAGCAAAACCTTATTTCCCTTCTGCCCATTTCCAAGGATGTTTGTTTCATTTCGGGCAAATAATTTGGAGGAGGGTACAAAAAGAGGGGCTTCAAAGGATATATGGCAATAATGAGACATTCAGCTTATACGTCAGGATGCTGAAAAGCTTGGCATTTGTACCGCCAGAGGAAATACCAACTTACTTTTCTGAGCAAAGCAGAAGTTTTGATGACAATCATTTCAGAAAACTTTGTTCTCGGTTTAAAAAGAACTATGTCGTGGGTAATAAAAGAAAATATAAACCTGAGTTTTGGTCAGTTGCCGATTGTGTTAAGACAAATTTTCCTCGAACACAGAACTGTGTGGAAGCCTGGCACCGCCGCCTCAAAAGCATAGTTGGCAGAAAAAGATCTGGCTTGTACGATTTAATTGAAGATCTTTCGAAAGAAATGATTGTCGTGAAAACAACACTACAAAAATTATATAGTGGCGAAGAACCAGTGCTAAAAAAAATCTCGCATTAAACGTTACAAAAAATTAAAAAAAATAATTTCAAAACGACCGAATATCGGCAAAATAGAATATTTACAATTTATATCACATAACATATCATTATGTTAAAGAGTTGTTATTTTTCGTTAGTTTTTCTCTCTTAAAGTCCTTTTTTTTTTTTTTTTTTTGAATTTAAGTTGTAATATTATATTAGTTATTATCTTGAATATAATTGAAAAATGAATTACAATTTTAATTTATAAAATCCTTAAACATAGATTCCTAATATTTCGAGTGTATCTAAGAATTGATGTTTGGCCGCCAAACATTAATTCTTAGATACACTCGAAATATTGGGAATCTATGTTTAAGGATTTTTTGATTGGGGATTTTGGATTTGGGGATTTTGGATTTGGGGATTTTGGGTTTGGGGATATTGACTTGGGGATTTCAGGTTGGGGATTTTAGTTTTGGAGTTTTCGTACCCAACCCTTCAAAAGTATTACATTTTGTAAGAATTCTGTTTATAGGGATTCATAGTTTAAAAGTTTGAGGACCAACTGCTTATCTCAATTTCATGTATCTTTGGATTTTTTTTTAATCAATCAAATTTGTTTGATTGCTTTTCTTGGGAAGATATTAACCACTGCTCGGAATATTAAGGCGTGATTAACTTTATGTCCTTTTTGAAAGGGTTTAAAAGTACATAGTTTCAATCCAGAGATTTCCACCACCTCTTCCTTCCGAGCTGGTAACTGCTCAGCAAATGATCTTTTTCTGTCTGGTTAATATATGGCTTAAAGAGGATCACATTCAGACCAGTTTTCTTTGCACATTTTTATATTCTCTGTGTCATTTTCTGGACAGACCTCTAGGATTGGGTTCATGATTTAAAACCACAACAGTGGAAAACAAACTAAATCGGATGTAATGGTCTTCCTTGGAATATACGAGTAATGCAGTTTTATCCATGTATTTTAACTTTATCATATAGGTTTCTCTCGATGCTTTTGCTTTAAATTCAATTGCCTCATGTAATGTGCGTCATGAGCTTCCTTTTGCCAATATAGTATAACTTTAAAAAAGCGTCAAGCTAAAGCCGAGCAGATTTTGAACAAAAAACTGGTGGCTCCCTAATTTTCTAAGGATGTTTTCATGTGTCAGTGTTGCAGACGTCACTCTGAGTCTTGAAAAATGGGAAAGACTTACAGGATTCACATTTCTGAAACAATTTTCAAAGAACTTCCGTGGAAATTTGGATCAGGAAATATAGAAAGGGGCATATCAATGTATGATATGGCCTCAACTAAAAACTGTTTTAGTCTTTTTGGTAGTCTCTATAGTTAGTAACTTACTTAATTTAGTCAATTGGCTAAATAAACATAATATTGATGAAACTTTTGGCATTAAAATTGAACAAAAAAAAAATTTATATGAATTTGTCCGGAAACTTATAAACGGCAGTGTATATATTTATGCATATTTTTTTATCTGATAAGGTAGCTATAAACTATAAATTTAATTAATTTTGAACTGTTTTTATTGGAAAACTAAATTGATTTTAATTGAAGAAGTCAAATTGTCCCTTTTTTTGACAGTTTTTTCGTCATAAAATTCAAACCACCCTGTGAAATTTAACCAAAAGCTTTTCAGGTGATCTTTATGCATACACGCTTCGAATGAAACCAATTTGGCTTCGATAGCTTGATTTGTTCTCGAGTTAGGCTGTACGAAAGAATCCGCACAAACGTACGTACGTACGTACGTACGTACGTACACACACACACACAGACATCTTTCTAAAAATCATGGAATCCGACTACTAGGACCGCCAAACGTGGAGAAATGTAAAAATTTTGAATTTCGAAAATCGGACCGATTACAAGAACTTCCTGATGGGAAGTTAAAAATAGAACACAAAAAACCGAATGGTTTTATGTCTTATAGTTTTTGAGAAAATTGAAAATTCCTTTTTTTGTTTTGTGACATTTAAGTGGTCTTCCGTTAAGGTAACCGAATGAATAATCGATTAAATGTCCGGCATGCGTCTTTATCAATAGTTTTTTTTTATATCAACAGTACATGGGTGGCCCGCTTCGCGGGTTAAAGGAATTCAACTTTCATGAATACTCTTCATCTAATTTGTATGTACTTATGTAATATGGAATGCACTTAATAATGATACAAAAATATCACCGATCAAACTTTGAATTTTGTACTGTTGGTTTTTTCATGCACATGTGGTAAAGCTCATTCTGTGTTCAACCTTAGTGCGAATCGAGTGTTATTTTTTTTGAATAAGCAATGTAGACTAAGCATCATCTTATCCATCCTAAACTAAATAACTTTTTCGGTATTTTGTTCGTTCGGGGATTTGGTATCGACCAACGAAAAGAGCATCGCATTTTTAGAAGAAATTGGTCTGATTCTCCTCTGACCTCCTCGTGGTGCATTCTGGATACGCTAAATGATTTGCTTAACTTAACTAACAAAGATGAACCTATCATTAACATTTATACTAAAAGTATCACCGTAAATACCAAAAAAGAAAAAATAGTTTTAGTAGATCTCAATTTTCTCAAAAACTATAAGGCATAAAACCATTCGGTTTCTTGTGTTATATACAGAATTGATATAAGCATTGACTTCAAAAAGCAAATTTGGCACTTCATTTCACAATTTTTATAAAAATTGATCTAAACTTGTTTTTTTGATTTTTTTTATCAAAAAATTGAATTTACATGCGAATTTTTCAAAAACTATATAAGTTTACTATTTAATTTAAACCCAGGATTAATGAACATATTTCTGGCTTTCAAAGCCGATATAGTACTTTATTGTAAGTATTGCCGTTGTTGTCGTTTTTATGTATCAATTCTAAATAGAACACAAAAAACCGAATGGTTTTATGTCTTATAGTTTTTGAGAAAATTGAAAATTCCTTTTTTTGTTTTGTGACATTTAAGTGGTCTTCCGTTAAGGTAACCGAATGAATAATCGATTAAATGTCCGGCATGCGTCTTTATCAATAGTTTTTTTTTATATCAACAGTACATGGGTGGCCCGCTTCGCGGGTTAAAGGAATTCAACTTTCATGAATACTCTTCATCTAATTTGTATGTACTTATGTAATATGGAATGCACTTAATGATGATACAAAAATATCACCGATCAAACTTTGAATTTTGTACTGTTGGTTTTTTCATGCACATGTGGTAAAGCTCATTCTGTGTTCAACCTTAGTGCGAATCGAGTGTTATTTTTTTTGAATAAGCAATGTAGACTAAGCATCATCTTATCCATCCTAAACTAAATAACTTTTTCGGTATTTTGTTCGTTCGGGGATTTGGTATCGACCAACGAAAAGAGCATCGCATTTTTAGAAGAAATTGGTCTGATTCTCCTCTGACCTCCTCGTGGTGCATTCTGGATACGCTAAATGATTTGCTTAACTTAACTAACAAAGATGAACCTATCATTAACATTTATACTAAAAGTATCACCGTAAATACCAAAAAACAAAAAATAGTTTTAGTAGATCTCAATTTTCTCAAAAACTATAAGGCATAAAACCATTCGGTTTCTTGTGTTATATACAGAATTGATATAAGCATTGACTTCAAAAAGCAAATTTGGCACTTCATTTCACAATTTTTATAAAAATTGATCTAAACTTGTTTTTTTGATTTTTTTTATCAAAAAATTGAATTTACATGCGAATTTTTCAAAAACTATATAAGTTTACTATTTAATTTAAACCCAGGATTAATGAACATATTTCTGGCTTTCAAAGCCGATATAGTACTTTATTGTAAGTATTGCCGTTGTTGTCGTTTTTATTTTTTTTTCATTTTAAGTCATTTTTTTTTAAATTGAACCTACCTCCTAAACGGTTTTTGACCCCTCTACAAGAAATCGTTATCAATTTTTGGCGCCCAAGTTATCGTACTCTCCCCCAACTGCCAACAGCAAGTACAAATTCAACTTCTAATGTTAAAGTTATTATGAAATCGATTTTCGCAACTCTAAATTTAAAATATCTTTTCTTCACGTTGAGTTGGATACTGGCTAAGATTGTGGGTCTTTGGTCCTACATTACAGTCTAAAATGCTTTCATTGAGTCGCTTTATGCAAGCCATGGACAGCCAGCCAGCAAAAACAATTATCTCAAGGTTACACACCCCAAACCGAAGCCTGTAGAATTGCAGTCAATGCTGAGGACATGGAAGAACCAACAATGCAAACTTAGTTGGGAGTATGCACCAGCTCATCTGCAATACATGATCAGAAGAGAGCATGCGAGATGAATGGAATCTCAGTATTGGTTGCCCAATCCTGAAGGAAGGAAGCCAATAACAGAGGTATCAATCTCCTCAAATTGCCTTAAACATCTCTTCCGCCGTATGATGTGAACGTCTGAAGCAGTTCGTCAACATCCTGATAGGTCCGTATTAATATGGTTTTCGACCAGAAAAGTCTACCATAAACCAAATATTAACATAACGGCAGATCTTGGAAAAAACCCAGGAGCGCCAAGTCAGTACGCACCAACTTTTCATCAATTTCAAGGTTGGTTTTGGTGTCTGTTTCGTCCACAGAGACGAGATTTATGAAGTCATGTCTAGGTTTGGCATCCCTGCCAAGCTCGTACTTTTGTGCAGGATGGCGATGGAGAAATCAAGCTGCTCCATTGAGGTCGGCAAAGACGTCATCGACCCACTTGATGTCAAACAACATTTTAAGCAAGATGATGCACTGTCATGCGATTTCTTCAACATCATACTTGCGACAATAGTGCAAAAGAACCTTGTTAACGCCAGAATGCAAAAAGAGGCATATGCTGTCATAAAGAAAGACCAAACCCTGATCAGAACGTTACCATAAACAGCTATAACTTTGAGGTAGTTGGGGCTTTGTCTATCTTGGCACCGCTATAAATACAGATAATAACATCAGCGTTGAGATCAAACGAAGAATACCTCTGGCTATTAAAGCTAAGCTCTATTTCGAAGAACTGAATTGTGGCTCTATGAGACCAATATCATCCCCGTCCTACTATATGGTGTAGAAGCATGAATACTTTCAAAAGCGGATGAAAGCCCCGTTGTTTCGAGAGAAAAGTGTGATCTTTTGTCCCAGCTGCATTGACGGTGAGTGGAGGAGGAGATTCAACAACCAATCGACTAAGCCAAAAGGCTAAAATATCAATGCTACGTGGACTGTACCGCCACCTCAAGTAAATAATTAAATGATTAACGACAAAAAAAAGTCCAACCAGCTATCATGTTTAAAAAAAAACGGTAAAAATTATTTTAAATTATATTAAGTTATTTCTGCAGTCAAACTAAAAATCTAATTTTCTTTTAGTATCATAGAAAGGTAACTCAATCAGAAAAAAAGTATTTCAAAATTGAAATATGTTAATCTATCAAACTTTTCAATCTTGTGCACAACATTAGATAAATGTTACTAAATCAAAAACGATTATTTCCAAATTGTTGTTCTGATCACTTAAAAGGATACTTTTTTAAGTAAGTAATTACCGAAATGTAGCATTAAAATTTATGTTGAATACTCAACTTTACCTTCATAGCAGCTAACCATTCCCCAATCTATCCCCATTTCAAGAAATAATTGTGATTTTAATTTCATAGAATTTTTATCGAACTAGATAAATTTCCTAATGATTCAACTCAATTAGGATAATCTCAATCTCATACCTAATATTTCATCATGAATTTGTTTTAATTTAGTTTTAATCTTTGTATTTATATATTTAATTTATTAGTCTGATATTTTTTAATTCAATTTGACCAATGTTTTCTTTAAATCGCTAATCTTTCACAGATTTATAAGTATTTCTAACTGTGTTAACATGTACATAATACGTATACCCTTTAATCTGTACTTTAGACGCAAATCGTATTTTATATGTTTTTTTGTTTATCATGAGATGGGAAGTTCATGGTATGGGCAGGTCTACTCGCACCCAAACCAATTTTTATTATTTGTTATTGAAGCGGCGCTAGCAGTTAAACTTCTGTGAAAATTGCAAGTATCTCCCTACAACGGTTCAGGAGATACAGCACTGTGGCAGATATTCGGACGGAAAGCGGCGGTTTTGTAATAGGATTCCTTTGGACCCTTAAGGAACGGAGCCCAAAATACGATGGAACAAATGGTCTTTTAGCGAATGCTACCCAAGTGGTAAGTGCCATCTAAAAAAAAAATGTAGAATCCAAAACGTCTAAAAAAAAAATTCAGCGACGACATATAGTATCTCTATATGTTTAACATCTAAGATTCATTTCAATCCGTCAGAGGCTATTTAAAAAAAAATATTAAATTTTTATCAAATTAATTTTGCTTATCGTCGAGGAAATTTAACGTAGGTAAACATTGCCTCTTATGCAACATAGTTTTGTCAAAATGTTCGCTTTTGTATCAGCGAACGATGAATAGACTTAATCTTAATATCCCTGTTAACAAAGGCTTTTAAGATTCATCTTTCTCTGATAACAAAAAAGAAATAAATACATAATTAAATAAATTTTGTATCCAGAGAAGTTAAGCACATTGAAGGTGTCCCATATGTTACTGAACAGGATATGGCCAGACCATTTTTATAATAAAACTTGAGAAGATATACCAATTGGAGTGAGGTAAATTGGGAACTTTAGGATGTGTAAATTGTGCATCTATGTGCTTTGCCATACTGTGTCAAATGTTTGCATAAAATATATTTCAGAAAAAAATATTTGAATTAATAAGCGCCTTTTATTTTAGAAAAAAATTATAAAGCACTTTTTTTGTGTTATTTAAGTTATAAAATAAAATGAAAAACGAACTTAAAACCTATACAAACTTCGGGTGCAAACTTTACCAAGGCATTCTAGGTGTTTCTGAAAATCTGGGTAATTTCTCCCTCTACTCTGCCTAAATTCACTATTTAAAATTCATAGACATATGCTGAGCACAGAACTAAAGAAATAAAACTAAGAAAAATAAATAGTCATGATAAAAAGAAGAGCAAAAAAATAAAAAATACCATCTCCCTCTGCAACAGCGTTTTAAATTGCACTTCAAAACCTACACTCCAAAGGTCTTTTATCAGACAGAATGAGTAAGTTGATTAAGTGCCAATGTCTATCGCCTCCACATCTAGTATCCAAAGAAGACCCAAGAGAATTATCCTTGCAACCAAGTAGAAGGAGTATACGGCTTCTTGAATACAAATAAAAAAGAAAACCATACAACACAGCTCGTGCATCCAGATTGAGTGCAATATACGAGTATATTTATATATACAAAATCAAAAGGATAACAGAGAAAGGACTAGATAAGAAAAGAATAAAATAAGATACGAAGGACCAACCAATAATCCCCATGGCATGGCAAAGTCATTTTCGCTCATTTTTATGCATGAAACAGAAACAAAATTCTAATTTTCTACTGCAGTGATTTCGAATGGACTGCGGAGCACCTCACAGCTCGCGGTCTGCAAGGGAGAACACTTGGTTGCCAGGACTTGGGCCGATACCCGTCATAAACTCGATTCACTTCACCCTTCCAACAAGTGCCTTAGTGCTTCTGTTTTTCCTCAATCTTATTTTATTTGATTGCTTTCACTACTTCCCCATCCTTTTGGTTTTTCGAATTTTCACTTGTTTTTTCCTCTCTTGTTCCGTCTTGTTCCCGGCGCGGCGGAAGGTGGGAGTCTGGGTGAAAAAATAAAAATATTTGAAAGCAAAATCCTTTGAACGTGAAACGTGGTCATGCTTATCGAGTGAGAAAGAGATCGGTATTGGTTCTGAAGGTTTCCCAATGCACGTGGGAGTCGAATGAAGGGAATAATATCTTGTTCCGGGGGCAAAAGGTGAACGAGTCGAAACTGACGTTTTACTTCGATTTATTTTTATCCGGTCGAAGGTATTTGGTGAGCTTAGTGATTGTGTACCATTACGTCTTTAGTTTATGATCAAGATAACCGCAAAACGAATCGAACCAGAGCGGCGATTTTGTGTGCTTGGTCATAGCTGAATATCTAGGGGGGATATTTGGAGCCTTATTCGTTCGATTTACTAAAGTTGCTTATCGACGAGCAGCTTTTCGGATAGGAAAACAGAAACAACAATTAAGTGACTCATAGTGCCATGTTTTTTTCTGATCAGGGAAATGCCGAAAAGAAAAATAAATTCTGTCCGGTTAAACTGATATTGTGCAGACGTCAGCTATTCGACAGGAGGTGGAAGAAGAAGGAACCAGAGATGGTGCTTTATCCTTGCTACATAAAGAGAGATTGATATAGTTCGAGCCAATTTAGTCTGCGCGGAGGGAGAATGTAAGAGAACGTTAATAGTAGTGATTAACCCTCTATTGCATGAAATTTTTTTTTAATAAATTAAATATTTTTGCATTGGATTAGCTTATCATTGATCTAAATACTCGATTTTACGGAAATTATTTTACCGCTTTTCCATGTTGCATATCTGCAACACTTTGCATGTAAATATGTAGAAAATAAAAACACTGTTGGGTCTCGCCATTCAATGACTTTAACAAACAAAAAATGATTTTCATATTTTATTTGGCACAAAAAATAAAGCAAAACTATAAACAAAAGACAAGCGTAAAACTTAATAAACAACTTAAATAAATCACAATTCAATTTGTTTTGGAAAAGAAAAAAAGAAGTACAAAAATTGTTCTGACCATTTAAATTCAAAAACTGATTAAAAAGTTTTCTTTTTAACAAAAAACAATTAACAAAAATATAAACAAAAAACTAGCTTAACAATTTAACGAAAGACACAACTCAATTTGTCCGGAAAAAACAAAAACAAAAATTCTTATATGTGGAAAGCTCTGAAACACTTTTTAGCTTTATTAAAACAAAGTGCAGCACAGCATTTTTCGCATTTGATGAAGGTGAATCCGGCACAATTATGAAATTGCACCTTGATCGCTTTTCCATATATGCAGGCCAGTGTGATATTTCGTCCTTTCTTACATCGCCGGATGGTATATGAGATTTTGGATACCTTATTTTCCGATCTTCAGGTAAAAGTGATGGCGAGTTTCTTGATCTTTTTGTACAGCCTCACCAGATCTGCACAGAGACTCTGCAAGTTCGATGCGAAAATCGCACAAACTTAATATAGCTTCATTGTGAAGTAAGCAGACTCTTTTGAAGAAAACCCATGAATTTACAATTATTATGCCTATTAAATAGTAAAATATTCGTACGTACCATTTTTTAGACCTAAGTTTTATTCGGTAGCGACCAATCAAACTGTCAGTTAAATCAATAAATAACACTGCTTCACGGTGTTCGGACAGTCAATCTCCAAACTATGGTTTATCAAATTGTATGGCAGTTGTCATTGGGTCGGGCAAACAGACAGCAAGTTAACAAACCTATTGTCTTTCCAACAAACCTTACAAATATCAATGTTGTCAGTTTGTATGAAAAATTCGAACGACTTGCCTCGTTGTGTTGATTTCGAAATTGTAGATAAATGCTGAGACTCCACTCAATGCAAACATTTTAAATCCTTATTTATGTGGCTGAGCAGGCATATAATGCTTCATATAAATAGCTACGTACATATCTGTTTAAATAATGCCAAGCACACCTCGTGTGGAATTGATGAACATTTTTTGGTAAGGTAGCTTAGGATTGGCCGTATTTTATGAAAACCTGCGAATTTTTTCGAACTCGTTAACGGACATCGAGTTCCTGATTGTTTCATTTAGTGCCGAATATTTGGCTCTTGTACTTCTGATGTTAAAATACATATTCCCAAAAACTTTTTTACATGAGCGTTTCCCAATATCACTACTTGGCTTGGATCTTTTTTCAAATGAATACATCAGTGATTCAGATACCATACTTCTATTGAACTCATCTGTGACAAAGTAGTTAAAAAAAGCTAAGGGGAGTAGATAGATCTTGAATATATTGCTGCCAGTAAAAATTTTTTGATTTTCATCAAATTGGAAATCAGTTTTCTTCCACAAAACTTTTTGTTGTACTTCGCGTCCAGCTGAGTCTGATGGATTAGATAGGTTAGAGTCTGAATCTAGTATTTTCGAGCTTTCAGGGACGCCGACTTCGTCATTTCGCTCTTCATCATCAATATTGTCGAATTTAGATTCAGAAACTAAATTATTATTATTCAGCATCTCATCACAAAATTTATTTTAATCAAAATCGTCCTCAGATTCCAACTGTGCTAATATTGCTTCAATTTCTTTATCCAATTATATTATATTCTTTATATCAAATAAATGACCATTTGCATTCAATTGACTGTTTTATTTGAAAAGAATGTAAACTCTGAATCAAAATGATCGCTTACATGTTATAAACGATGTATAGATTTATTTATTGCATAATATTTACGACAGGAACCAGAGCACCCCTCACTTTGACAGTTCGATCGAAACAAATTGAAAAAATCTCCATGAAACAATTAAAAATACAAGCTTACAAGGAATTTACTCTCATTGAAATCATAAGAGAAGCGAAAATTAAGAGTTCAATGAGAACGCACTAGTTAAAGGTTAGTTACAAGAATTTAAAAAGTATGTAGCATATCTGCTACACCATACAAAAAAGGCTAAAGCTACGCGGAAAACTTAATTCCTTTACGATCCTTAACAGATAATAATAATTTCAACACAGTCTTGTATTCTTATTTCACATTTCTGCGACTTGAGAGACTTTGTAAGAGTTTTTCTCTTTAAAAACAAAGAGGCCACGGTGAAGTGTTTAACATGATTCCTTTTTAATTGGTCCTTATGGAGAGTTCAGTTCTAAGCCACTTTTTCAAACATATCGCTTTGTTCCCTGCCGTCTATTCAAGTCTGGAATGGCTTCCAATAGCTTGACAACACTGACGGAGACCTGGCTGAAATGTCTGGGTTCCGAAAGGACGAATTACGAATTTGTAAAATAAGGGACCACACGTATAAGTCTACAAAATTCTTCAATTTTCAGAGAAGTAAGTTAAAGAAAAACTTAAACAAAATTTACAGTCGTAAACGCTGAAGGTATCTTTTTAGCAGTCAAGTTCGGCTCAAGTATGACAAAAATTTCCAAGATCATATTTATTATAGTATGTGTGTGAATTCTTCGGTACACACACAAGCTAAAGGAATGAATCGATGTATTATATTGCGTACACGCCGCTCATTAGGACGATTATAAACATTTTTATTTAGCGTAAGTCGTGTGACATTAGTTTTTTTAAAAATTCTCTCTTCACTTCTCAATATGGCGCAATGAAATCAGGAAGATGAAGCCCACAATGTCTATTGACTGAAAGAGGCAATTTTTGGCGATTTTGAGCACTGGATTGCGAAAGGTATGCTTCGACGGCAAGCGCAGCCTCCTCACTATTCAAACACACCACGGCTGGCTGGGGTTCGAAGGCAAATGTGAGGAAGAAGTAATCGCACTTCCAATAACGCTTTCATTGCAAGGTTAGTGTATTCATCAATAATTTTAGCAAGGTACAATATAAATATTAAGCCTCAGAGGAGTTTTAGTCTCAATTGTTCCACCAGTTCAAATGGTGAATATTGGAAAACATTCATTCTTCGCGAATTCATTTGGGCGACCCAATCTGCAAAGCAAGTTGGTGAGCTATGAAAAACTTAATAAAAGGTTCATGATAATTATGTCAATCAAGAATTTGTGAAGAAAGGGAAAGGGAAAGGGCATAGCAAAAGGGATTACCCAAGATAATGGGACACCCTTAAGGGCCAGTAGAGTCAGTAGTATGGCGAATAGTAATAAAAGAATGAACTGTGCCCTCTGAACTTTCTTTTTGGAAAAGTATATTATCTCGGGATGAAAGTTAATTGGTTGTGCGAGAGAGATAAAAATTTCGAGAGAAAAACATTCCGAGCTTAAAACAAAAAGTACAACAAAATCAGTGAAACATGGAGGGGTATCAGTAAAGTTCAAATCAGAATCAGATAACCTTAACATTAAAGCTATAGAATGTTTGCTCCATAAGACCTCGAAACAGTTAGATCACCCTCTTCATTAGTCAGACCTAAATTATTTTGAAAACATGTTGGGATATTTGTGTCAAAAAATAGGTCGAACTAAAATTTGTTGTTTTTCATAATACAAGGCAATAACTGAGGAATGTCACAATATTGATGCTGAAATAATGAGGCGTCTTGTGAAATTTGTCCACAAAAGACGGTCTTTAAAGCTTAGCGGACCAAACAAAGTATTAGCCATTTCGTAATATCAGTTGCATTCGTTTTTAATCAATATTTGGAAACTGTGCTCTCAATCGTGACAATCGGTGATTATTTTTCTGTTTGGCTAGCCAATGTAGTTCTATCTGACGCCAAACGTACAATTCGTGACTACATGTCAAATTCAAAGCCGAACAAAACTCGCAAAACATTAAAATTTATGTTTTTGGAGCAGTTCGATCATTTACCGGTCTTCGTAATCGATCTACCAATAGCCAAATTTCGCACCAATTTCCCGCTTATGGACATGAAGCCAGCACTGACTGAGACTTAAATAACCTATAGGAAGATCGATTTTTTATCTGAAGACTGTCTTCAGCGACGAAGCTCATATCAGGTTTATTGGGTGTATAAATAAACAAAACTGCCGTATTTGATGAGCAACCTGAGACAGCACAAGACCTACCAATGCACCTGGAAGGATTGCACAATTTAGTGCGGCTTAAAATCTGGTGGAATAATTGGCCCGCATTTTTTCCAATGATGACCATCAGAGCAACGTTACCGTCAATGGCGACTGCTATCAAAAATGCACGAGTGGAACTTGTTCACATGTGTTTCCGGCAAGATTGCGCTATATGCCTGCAAGCACGCGGATGGGTGGAACAATAATTGAGAGATAAGTTCGGTGAGCAATTTAGATATATCTCGTTTAGGATCGGTGAGTTGGCCGGCTAGATTTCGCAATTTTACTGTTTACACTGTTCTTAATCGGGATATGTCAAATCACTGTTGTATGCCTTGAAAGACAGTGAAACCAATCACTATATCAATGACTCCTATGGACAGCCTCTTCTTGTCATATAATTCGAAATATTGGCGTCGTTAAACATCCCCTGCAACCATCAGTTGCAAAGTTCTTGTCTTCAAGTTCCTTTTTTAAGGCACACTTGAGACAAGAAGTTCGCGTTGAAATACTTTCCCAACTGGATCAAAAGTTGAAGAACTGTTTTACTCATCTACGCCGAGCAAGAACAGTTTAATTGGCAAATTGATTTGAAGCTTCAACTTAAACAAGTATGTATTTTAGTCAAGTAAATCCCGTCAATTCCGTAGAAACAATTTATTTTCAATCTCATCGTTTAATTGCATGCTCCACCCATGGTCATATTGGCAGATCCTTTCAAACACTCAACGCACACAAAAGTGGGAAGGAAAGCTTTATGCAAACAAGACTCTTCCCGGTGTCCTTTGAATATGATTGCTGGAAAGCGTGTGTTCTTGTTTGGCTCTTTTTCTTTTGGGAAAAGGAAACTTCTTTGAAAATCTAACATGAGATTCCAGAATAGCCAGGTGCACTCATAGATGTTATTTCCAAAGGAATAGCAATGGACTCACTTCTCCAAGAACGTTTTGAATTCCAACTCACATTGAATTGCGAAGTCCTTAATGTTTGTACTGAAGCCTCAAAGTGCAAACATCACATGCAATGCAATAAGATTCAATTGCATTCGAAATACGATGGAAGCCTTAAGTCTTCGTCCTTCCTCAATTAGACCGCAATCAATTAGATAAAATAAACTTTGCAATACTTGTTGGTAAGCAATCCATGTTCAATTTATATAAAGTGTTTTGTTATTTTTTTATGAAAATGTGTAAATAAACTGAAAAGCTAAGGATTTAATCAACTAAAGAGCATAATCATTTGAATGCAAGAGTGCTTGATGCTCTTTTCGAAAATAGTGGATACAAATTAACGATAATCTCCTTATACAAATTGGCTGCACTAGTATCGAAAATTGAACCATTTATTCAACAAGTTAATTCTATTTAGATTCATTCAATACACTCTACAATTTTTTTTCATGTTTTATAAAGTGGATTTTTGTATAGATGTGCATTGATAATATGAAGGACTTCTGAATCGAGTGGAGGATTCAACTTGTTATCGTTCTCATCGCTTTTGAATTGCAACATGATTCTATTGGATTTTAAGAGCACTTATTTGTTTCCTAAAAGAGTTACTTAATCTGTTTATGAGTGCTTATCAAAACGTGACCGAAGTACAGGTTAATGGCGTACAGTGGCTTACTTTTGTGCTAGCAAAATTGATAAAAATTAGTTAGTGAATAAGTTGCTTTATTTTGAACAATTCGTTTTACATTGATTTATCACCGCACATTTTATATTAAGAGACTGCTTCTTCTTTTACATTTTTAGCGACATAAATTTATTTAATTTATTTAGAAGAAAAATACGAAAAAAAGCTTATTCTATATTAATTAAGGTATATAAAGGTCAAGAACAAAAGCCAGGTTAAATAAATAAAAAATCAAATAAATTTAAATATACTCATATAAATATAACTGAAAAGATCCTCTATTTTTGTGTTCATTAAAAACTTATCATTTAATCAAATCATGTTTATTTTTTTTTTCCTTTATTTTAATACGTGTATTTTCTTATTGCCAACCAAAAAAAAAACAACAAAACATCCATATACCTTTTTTGATCTGGGTAGCAAATAAACCGTCAAATAGAAATCTTGTACTTATATTTTTAACAAGTGGTAACAGAAAAAGCCCAACTGGACCTCTTCATCATTACGGTTGAGTTCAGGTAAGCGTCCCTTTCCCCCCAAAAGCTGTTCTTACCCCTTCAAACTACCATCAAACCGTCAAACCACCACCGACCACTCCAAACCTACTTCGCGCTCCATAAACTCCTCGCGAAACAGAGTATCTGTCGGTCTCACCCCTGTTGCTTCTAGCTCATATCACTATTGAAACGTTGGCAAACTACCCCAATTTCATAAAATCTCACACTCTCAACCTCCTCAAAAGAACACACTACCTCGTTTTTAGACCCACTGTTTCCTCCGACAGCTAAACTTACAAAGCAATCCGTCGACCTCAATGCCGATGGCCGCTATGTTTTGTAGCGCTTCAGAGATCACAGAATATATAAAAATGTGAGGCTCTATCTGGCTCACTTGCATGATAAGCCGGAATCGTGTATTGATGGGAAAACCAAAACCAACATTATGGTATCAATTCAACAAGAAGGTCTCCCAACTGATCACAAAGAATTGAAGAAAATTTTTCTGCGATCCCATGAAAGCCTTAACATCTCAGTAAAAGACGTTGAAAGCGATCTTGCCACATTCGGGTCGCATATTTCATCAAAGCGAATGACACATCTTCAAAGAACCCGTTCCCATCTTAAAGATTATTTTCGTTCCTAATATTATTTCTAACGCAACATCTCAATCTTCCACACTAATAGTTACTCCCCCCAAATTCATATCTATGCACTACCAGAATGTCAGAAGACTGCGCACTAAAACTTCTAGCGTCTTTCTCAACTCACAAAGCCTCCCGTATGACATTTTCGCGTTATCTGAAACAAATCTCACCCCCAGTTATAAGAATGCAAAAGAAGATGACTCATCTGGTCACGGAGTCCTCTTAGCTATACATAATCTTTTTGACTCAACCCTTTTTAAATCCTCACATACTGCTGACTTCGAGTACATTTGTGTTAAAGTTACCTTCTCAAAGCGCAGCCTATATATTCTCTGCTGCTACATCCGCCCATCACAACCAATCCAAGGATATCAACTTGCCATTGACGCAGTTGATTCTCTTCTCGACTCTTTGGACCCTTGCGATGAAGTCATGGGTGATTTTAATCTACCGTACCTGCAATGGCTAATTCCGATGATTAGTCTCACTTTGTTGCTAATAATCCCTCATCTGAAAAAGAATTTCTTTTTACCGATTGTATCTCTAACGCTGGTCTTTTCCAAATAAGTGGTGTAACTAACAACTTAAATAGACAACTTATTCTCGTTTTCTCGTCAGACACCGACAATTGTCTAGTCTCCGAGCCCCCATCCCTTGTCTACTTTAGACCGTTTTCACCCACCTCTCTCCATCACTTTTTCAGATAATAATGAATTTAAGTCTACCCAACACGAGTATTCTCATGGCTTCAATTTTCGCAAAGCAGACTACAACAAATTGTAGCCTTCTCAAAAACGTCAATTTTGACGTCCTCGCGTTCCATCGCAATAGATGATGCTCTAGCACATTTCTATAACGAAGTTACCGAGTGCTTCATTCAATCAGTCCTATACTTGCCCCCAAAAAATGCGTCATCATCTCCACCATGGTACAATAAAGAGTTACGCTCACTCCGGAACAAAAGAAATAGGCTCTGGCAAAATTACCCAAAAACACAATCTGACTCCGATTATTCTCTCTACCAACTCGCGTATACTCAGTTCTCCGAACTCTGCAATTCACTTTACCTTGATTATGTCAACCAAATGCAATCGAGTCTATTATCTGAACCCAGACGTTTTTACCAATTCATCAATGCCAAAAGCAAATCGGATGGATACCCATCCACCCTGAAATATATTAACTCAACTTCAGTAGATCCAAATATGATTGCAAACTTTTTCGCCAATTTTTTCAGGCAATTATACGCGGTCCATGATCAGGAACCCGACCAAGACTATTTCAGATATCTTAACAATGTCACCATACCACCCTTTCTTCTATAGAAATTACACCTGAACTGTTAATAGAAAAAATTTGTAAACTCAAAGATGATTACTCCCCTGGTCCGGACGGTTTGCCTGCCGTAGTGCTAAAAAAAATGCACCAGCTCCCTGGTTCAACCCTAACGGCACTCTTCAATCTGTCAATTTCGCAAGGAGTTTTTCCCAAACTCTGGAAAACTCGTACATCATCCCGACTCATATGTTGCTTCTAGGTAGCCATGTTGGCCCAATGCTCTTCATAATTACAATCAACGATGTCGACCTCATCGTCTATGACTCGCATATATCCATTTATGCCGACGACATGAAGATATCTATGCCTATATCATCCCCCAATGACTCTTGCCTTCTGCAAGATGACCTGACAAGGTTCTCAACTTGGTGCAAAAAAAAATTCCTTGACCTTAATATATCCAAATGTTTAAATAAAGCAAACTCTGCACTTGGCTATGTTAAACGATGGTCTCCTTACTACGAAATCCATATTCAATGAATTGAAGCCGTCCAGCGCCGATTTCTTCGTTTTGCTTTGCGTGGTCTCTCATGGTCAGACAGTTACAATCTTCCGCCGTACTCGCAACGCTTGCAACTTATTAGACTTCAGTCCCTCGACGAACGCCGCGACTTTGCCGATATCCTATTCATCCACCAGATTCTCAGTGGCAATATCGATTGCCCTGCTCTGCTTCGATTGATCTCCATACACACCAATCCCCGAAACCTTAGATCTGTCTCACTTTTCCGTCCAAACCCTCACCGCACCAACTATGGCTCCTATAAACCAGTGTCCAGAATGTTGCGGAAAGCCAATGCAGCGCAAAAAATATTTGATTTCCACCTCAGCAAACTCTTCCTCAAAAATGCCCTTTCCAACCAGTCACCCCCCTCATCCAATAACTATTTTTTTTAAGTTTAGTTTGTAAATATAATGCTGCGTGTACTAAGTAAAGTCCGGGGTTATTTCCCCGGGCCACAAATAAATAAACAAATAAGCAAATAATTTTTGAGAGTTTAATTTGGACAATGGCCGAAAACAAATTCACTAACGAAGAGAAAGAAATAATAATAATAAAAAATAAAAAAGTGGAACAAGACAAAATATTACAGGAAAAGAGTGCAATCACATAAGTTTTTTGCCGATTAACATTGAAAAGTCCACTAAGTCAATGATTCATCATGATGACAACCCAAGAAAAAAAAGAACCCGGTGTGAAGATATTATGACAGTGTTAAGAATCATAAGAAGTCGCTTTATTTCTTCGTGAAATATAAAAATCCAAATAATCCATGGAAAGACATATTGACCTGCATATCAGGGGACACTTAGAAACTCACTCTCTAGCACCCCAACCAAAACGCATACAGGAAGGGAAAGTCAACTGAGGGGGCACTTCACCATCTGGTCACCCTTGTTGAAAAGGCATTTCAATCTTAGGAAATTGCTCTCTGCGCCTTCCTAGATATTGAGGGTGCTTTTGACAATACCAGTTACTATTCCATTACAAACGCAATTCGGAGAAGAGGTATTGAAGACTCGTTTAACAGATGGATAAGATCCATGCTAGAAAATCGAGTTATAACTTCCTCGCTTGGAATCGAGTCACAGTCAGTCACTGCAGCGAGAGGCTGTGCTGTCGCTTCTACTCTGGTCATTGGTCATAGACAACCTCCTGGTGAACCTCAATGAGATAGGTTATGTCACAACAGGATATGCTGATGATATGGCTATTATGACACTACAATCACCAGCGTCTTGCATTCAGCATAGACGCATGTCTCAGAATTGTGTAAGTGTGAAGGACTCTCTGTGATTCTAGCAAAAACGTTCTGGATCCCTTTACAATGAGGAGACAACTGACTCTGTCTCCAATTATTATTGAGCGAACATCTCTGGTATACTCCAGTGAAGTCAAGTAACTCAATGTTATCTTGGATAAGAAACTGATCTGGACTTCACATATCAAGTCCATGACAGAATGCGCAACCAAGGCCATGTAGGCCTGTTAGCGGTTCTACGGTAGGACTTGGGGTCTCAAACCTAAGATGCTTTACTGGTTGTACATAATGATGGTTGGACCTATTTATACCTACACAATCATATTTTGGTGGCCAAAAACTTTTGAAGTAACAATTTCTAAAAAGCTGGAAAAATTCCATCGTGTAGCTTTTTTGGGCATCACTGGTGCTATGAGCACCTGCCCTACGGCAGCACTGGAAGCTGTCATTGGGCTGTCTCCTCTTCACATTTTATAAGATAAATAGCCGCCACAAATGCCCTTAAGATGCAACTGGCACTGAAATACAAAGTAGGTGACCAAACGGGGCACTTGAAAATAATCAATTTCATCGCGGACAAAGACATGTTCTGCTCGATCTCAGATTGTATGAAGGCAATATACTGCTTTGGGCATCTCTTTGAGGTAAATATTTCTAACCGTGATCAATGGTCGTGCAACTCACCTGCCTTCGACCCCAGAAACTTAATCTGGTAAACCGATGGCTCAAAAGTGGCAAATGGAGTAGGTGCCGTTGTCTATGGACAATGATGACCAGTTCATCATGGAATCGCACGCAATGAAATTGCGGACGAACTAGCCAGGGCTGGTTCTAAAACCGTGTTTACTGGTCCAGAACCACTGTTCCAGGCGTAAGCTGGACTACGGCCACAGGTCTAACCAATAAGTGGCAAAACAAGCTACGAATTGCCACTGGAGAAATCTTCCTGGGCTCAGACAATCTAAAGTACTAATAAATCCTTTCTCTTACAGAGAAATTCTTAAACTCAGCCAGGAGAATATTAGAAAGCTAGTAAGCTTCCTCTCAGGCCACTGTCGCTTGAGATCACATCTCACCAAACTAGGGCATAGTACAACCACCGAATGCCGATCTGTTTGGAAGACGACGAAAACGCTGCATACATGCCCAGCTATTATTTGATTAAGAAGGCGTATCTTCCTCCAAAAGATATGCTCCCCATTGGGCATTAGACAATGAAATGCTAAAGACAATCTGACTTTCATAAGAAGAAGAAGAATGGAATATCTGTTAGCCTAAATAAACTCCGCAAGCTACAAAAGGTCTACTCTTTCAGACCGTAGTGTCCGCCACTTGGGCAAGGGCTGATATTTAAAAAAAATATCCAAATCGATCTGGAAAGAAGAACGAGAACAGTTGATGCTAGACTAAATTCTATCGTAGGACAGCACAGGCGTGACTTGGAAAGAATCATTAAATAGACGGTACAAAAGATTTGGAATATGTAATGCTTTCAAACGCAGAGAAGCGGTTGCCCCTCAAAATGTCATTTCAGCAGGACAACGAAACGAAGCTATGGGAGATTGTAGATCGCCAAATTTCAAAGAATTTCAGAACGTAAGATGATCCAATTTAATTTGTTAGAAGAAATTAAATTGGTTTGGAAAAACATTCCAAATGATATGCTGAAGTCATTTAAAACAAAGGATTCGCTTCCAAATTTTAGCACAACTGTAAATAAGTCACACAAAATTATGATTTTTACCTTTGTTACCTTTTTTTTGACCATTTTAATTTTAAACTAATTTTACTAATTTTTGTTATTTTTCTTTATAAGAATGGAATTTTAATTAAAACAAAGAAAGAGGTAATTTCAGTTGCTTATGTTTTGGCCAACACTGTTACATATATAGTAAACGAAGACAATTTGCGTCTGCTGTTGAGCGTGAGGACCTGGGTTCGAATACGAAATCAGAAACATCTGTCATTTTTTCACGGGCCCACATCTCGCTACTATGAAGAAAAAGCTTCTGGGGCGATTTGAAGTCGGCAATAAACTGAAGGTCCAACATCGTTCATTTGCGAAAAATAAAAGATGCACAAATAAATGGTGAAGCTAGGCTCTGACCCTCAAAAGAGATGTTACGTCTCCAACTTACTTCTTATTTATTATTAATGTGACATAGAAAAATAATTAAACTTAATGAATAAAGAAATAATTATTAATATGAAAATAAAAAATAAAAAAAATAGTCCGCACACATAAATAGGCCCAAAAAGGCATTCTTTCGTTTGTATTCATTTTTATTGCAGAGGAACTGCAAGCTTTTGAATGACTGCAAATTCCAGTGATTTGCTGCGACTACACTTTCAACGAACCATAACCTTTTTAACTGATATACTTCCTGAAACATCCGACTGCTCAGTGGTTGCGTCTGCCTAAATTATCACACAAATTATAGTTTCGCTATTAGACAGCATCAGCAAATTGCAATATTATTCGTTTATGAGAACGGACTCGCATGAATCCATTGCTACACCACAATGACCTGTGCGCCGAAATCGTGATTTGTAGTTTTTATTGAATGCCAACCAACCAAACAGGATACATGATACTTCTGAGGCCACGGTATGACTACTCTCTGCATTCGCAACGCAACGGTAAAGGAAATTCGGTGCAGTGAATTGATATTTCGCATTGAAGCTCCTGCATGTCCTGTCGGTCGGTCCTCTTATTGCTTAATTACGTGGAAGCAAGATCCCATGTCAAATCCTATCATCAGTATACTTAAACCATAGTATGGAACACATTAATGAGCCATAAACCTTAGTGACGGAAAATGCTATAACGAGGTAGTAGAGGAGGATTAACATGTTGGACCAAGAGGCAAAAATGTAAATGAATTCCTCTGCCATCGACTTGAAAAAAGGCAGATCAGGTTTTCATATGAAGTAGTGGACCAAATTGTAACAAGTGCTTTTTGAACAATGTTTTGTTATACGGTAGGAAACTTGTTGTATGATAACCAAAAAAATACAAGGTCGAATGCTTTGCTTTTTGGCATTTCTTTTGTCCTCTAATCTTTATCGAGATAACCTTATTAATATAATAATACTTAATAATATTGAAGTTTGTATGTTTGAAACAACTTATCGGATTCGTTCACCAACATTTGCAATGGACCCTCGGAATGTACATGGGCTTTATAAATAAAAGGCACTTACGTTTCGACCAATTATGTAACTTGAGAGCGGTCGAGCTAATGCATTTTTTGAACGATGCATTAACGGTTAGAGATATATGATTAATTCCTTTCTATAGAAACGTTTAAAAACTCCAATAGTTCTTTAAAAAAGTCCGCGATTACTTTTCTCTACAAAAATATGACAAAAACTTATATTTGAAATTAATTTTAATCTATCATTGATAATTTAAGTAATAAATGTTAAACCGAATATGGAATTTTGAAAATTATAATATTTACGACAATAATTTTTAAGTAAAACTTTTTAGGCCGATAGGCGATCGAAATTTAAAGAATTATTTGGATGTTTATAAGTACAGGGCAACCTTTAGAACACATCGATATAAAAACCCGTGTTTCTCAAAATTTCTTGGACAAGCAGTACGCTTCGTTGTTAGCGCGTGGCGAATAGAATGGCAGACGAAGTTTTCGAGCTACCGCGTGGCTAGATCAAGATAAGTTGTAAAACAATGAAAAGTGCCTACAAAAATTATCCAAGAGACACTTTTAAACTAAAAAATCAATCAAAACCATATGTTAGGTTAGGTAAAAGTAAGTGTTTTGGCCGTTGTCATACCACAAGGGATGGTTCCT